>JANZLQ010000095.1:4844996-4855830 GCA_026212715.1 Elanus axillaris | reverse complement strand
TGTCCAACTGAGGAGGGGGAGTGATAGAGCGGCTTTGGTGGGCACCTGGCGTCCAGCCAGGGTCAACCCATCACACATTACATAAAAACAAGAAAGGTACTGTAGCCTTTATAGTTGCAAAGGTAACACATGTGAAAACACAACAGAAGTTAATATTAAGGACTCAGAAATAATAGATATGGGCATGAGCTGTGAGATTGATCCCAATTGTCATGAAACCTAACAATTAGATTTAATAGGTCAAAGTATTAAAGAGAAGCTGCAATGGCCAAGATTTTCAAAATCTGTAAAAAGATCAACTTTCTTATGGTGTGAACAGCATATTTCACAACATTTGTTAGGAAGTCTGTTGACTCTACAGATTACTTAAGCCAAGGATATTTGACCACCCTAGGATTCCAGGTTGCATTTTTGGTTATCAGTGACTCTTGCAGAGGGCAACGTAGCCTTTCCTCTCCCAGCCGTACCTCCTTTCAGCTAACCTAGTAGGTCTTTTCTTTCTATAAAGTTTTGGAGGCAAAGATAAGTTCTCTTTGCTATACTGTATTCTTGTACAGTAACAGCTGTAAGTGTAACCAGAAAGTCTCATGTTCTCGCTTGCCCCAGTTTTTAAAAAACAGCAGATTGTTGCTAATACACATTTTTCCTATCCTCCATGATTGATCCATATATTCCTTTTATCTACTTTCATCTATGAAAGTATTTGCCATCAGTAAACAAATAATATAAATATAATTAAAAACAAAAGACAAGGGAGATGCCTTGCATTGTATGAATTATTACCCAGGAAAATATTATAATAAGCATGAATAAAACAATGTTTACTGTAAAAGAAGTAGAAACATGCAGCTGTAGAAACATTTCTCAGTATTAGTAAAAGTATGATTTCTTACTCTCCTTTTCTTAGTTGAATTCAACTCTATAATCCTGTAAGCCACTAAACCCTGGAGAATATAAATAAAAGTAGAGTCACTGAGGGATAGCATTAACTCACATTACATGGCAGACAGCTAAAGGTGAAATATTAATTTACTATGAAACACAGCCTTCAGGAATCAATGAGTCCAGTCTGAATATCTGCATGGAGCTGATGGGGAAAAAAAACCCTTTTCAAGTATGAGTTAAGAGAGGAGGTTCCTGTAGTGACAATGACAGTATTTCAAGATGAAATGTCTTCCTTCCAAAATATTCTTACCTTCTCTTGTTTTGATCAATGAGAACAAAAAGTTGCAAGCAAATAGCAAGGAACTAGTATCATGAGACCACCAAACACACTTTGGTCCTTGTCCACATCAATCAGCTCTGCAGTTCGTAACACATGTATGTATTTTCACATTCTTTGGAATTAATGAAGTAATTATATCACTTCACTACTGCTGGACTGGAGCACAACTAAAGAACTGATTTTCCTGGGTTATACTGGAAGCCTGTGACAAAGCAATGAAATTAACCTAGGACTCTTGGGTATAGTTCTTGGCTTCTGAACTATTTATTCTTCCACTCTTTGGGGTTAAAGGGTGGGAAAGCAGATCTATTTCCTTGATAGTCTCTAAAGGAGAAAAAGGAAACACAGTACACAGGTTCATGAGGTTTTGATATTTTGTCATTTGTGTTACTGGATGGTTTGTTCACTGCAGCAGACATGTTAATGTCCCATGTTTTCAATCTTTGCTGAAATTCTCCGTTTTTTTTGTTTCCACTTGCTTGTTTCTCCATATTTTTTTTTATCCTTACTACCTCTGCCATCTGGGGCACAGCCTTTTTTCTTCCATTTATTTGCTTTTCTCCCTTTTAGCATGTTTATCACATCTTTGTATGGTGTCTCACTGCAGCAGAAGCCAGTGGAGGAACTGTGCACCTGCTGCTGATGTGTAGTATACACAGATGGTAAGATGAATCCAACTCTTCTTTGCATCTTGGGTATCTGAGTAAGGGATAAATAAGGACTCTAGCGATCTCTGGCTCTCATAGCTGGCTACCTGATACTTGTATATCAAGGTTTAAAGTCCTTGGAGAATATCAGCTACTGTAGAATCGGCTTTCAAATTGAAAATGGTAAAAAAGCAGATTCAGTATTCTGTCTGTAAGGAGAATGATGATTTCAAAGCCACAGGGCATAAAGCTCAAGCCTTAACTGTTTCCAGGTTGTGATGAATATGAATGTCACAGCAAATTAGCAGATACTTTTTGGAAAGCCTAAGTGAAAAGTCAGTCTTGAAAGATAGTCCATGAAAGTGTTACTGAGGACCTTGTAAGTGAGCAAAAGTACTTTAAAATCAATATAAAATGCCAATCACAACAAACAGATTTCAGAACTGCACTTGTGCCTCATGTGAAAAGTGAAGCTTGGAATCAAACCACTAAATTAATTGTTATTTAAGACTTAGGAGAAGATTTGGCCCTATGCCTTGCAAGTCAAAGACTAGTGCAACAAATATTCAGTTGAATGTACTGTCTTCCTTCCCCATTCAGTTGAACTTCCAAGTCTGTTCTGACCTTTAAAAAGCATTCGTTTCCTTACCTCTAACCTTAAAGAACTTCCATCATCCCAATCCCTTTTAGTTTGTGTCTTTTTACACTTACTTCCCTATTAGTCCATTGGTCAGATTAAAAAGCAGGCTCCACTGACAATAATCCTTGCAGAAGTCCATGAAATGAAACCTACTATTTCCCACAAGGATCCTAGCACATTTACTTTAAACTTCCAGAGGGAAGCTGAATCCTATTATTGATATGCCACTGATTTATATAAGGAAGGCTCAACACCCAGACATAATTTATCTTGGCCTAGTGTTTGGAAAATGAAGCATTCAATATTGTGTCCTTTGACAAATGTATATAGGCAATGGATCCCAGAGGTAGCTCTAACAAATGGTTTTATTCTTGCATCATTCTAGAAATGCCTAAAACTAGCAGCTTTACAGAATTGCTTTTGTAGGTTCACACTAAGTAGTCTCACTGCTTTTGTAGAGAATTAAAATCTAGCCACTAACCCTCAAGCTCAAAAGCTGCAGAACTCATTTATTTTTAAACAAAATAATTAAAAGCAAAACACTAACCACAAAGACTTCACCTTTTGAGTCAAACAGCCTGATTGAATTTGTCCCTGGAAATCTTATAGCAGTAGGGAAAAAACTGCATATTAAAGCTAGGGTTTCCGTTCCAAGTGAACGTTCCACCAAGAAGCAAGAATCTCTTTATTTGCTTTGGATGCAGTCATGTATCTAATCTTACCATAAATACTGTATGATTGTGTTAGACCGATTTAATAGCAGCTCCATAAATAAAAAAGCCCTTGACCTAAAGTACCAGCTCTGCTGCTGCCATGAAGTCAAAGTGCTTGCTGGATCTGAGGGTATGGGGCAAGGTCCCAGAGCTGTGTCCTAGCCTAGAAGACATGCTATTAAGAATTGAAACTTGAATCCCTCCTTCCCCAAATGGGTCATGCTGGGAGAGGGGTGGTATAGCACAGATTCTCATATGGCAGAACACAGTTTACGAGCTGTTTATGAAATGCAGACTGCAGACAGATGTACGGGGATTGCCATTAGGATGTTGACATTTACAGTTGGAAGCACTTTGCATTACCATGCCTATTCAGGGTACTTGGGGCACCGCAGTAGCTGTGTGTACGCGTTTCTAAGAGGACTCTGGCCACCTGCTCACTAATGACTAGTTGTTCTTGGCTCCAGAACAGCCAGGTGGTAGATTAGAGTCACCCATATTCTATGGCACCTAGGGGATGGACTCATCCTTCCTTACCCCCGCAATGGGATTTTCCAGCAGGTAGCTTTAATCATCACTAGACTTCATAGCAAATTCTCCACTGGGTACAGCCATGGAGAAACACTGACATAGAGAACCAGCCCTGCCTGTGTCCTTTCCCAGCTACTGCTGACTTGCATGTGACCAAAACTATTAGTTTTCCCAGAGACCTTATTTCCCATACACATATGCTTTCTGCCAGTGAGAGACTGAACTGGGTTCCAAAGATATAAAAATACATTGCATTATCAGTCCAGAGAACAAGACTGGGCTCAGAAATTGAAGATGAGTTTACCATGCAGCACAGCAATGTGTCTAGCCAACTGGCTAGCTTGGGTAGGGCTGCTTGACTCTGCCTTGGCATTATCACTAAATTCTCCGGACAGTCACAATATGCCTCTGTGGAGATGACATCATGATATCAAAATGAAATGAGACTATTTAAATGCAAGACTATCATGGTGCTAGTGCAATGTGAAAATGAAACTAACTCAGTGTAACCCCACAGGGAGCAAGTTACAGTTTGAGAGAGAAATAAAACAATGTAAATGCATGTTACACTGGACTTAAAAGAGCCCACTGAGGCCAAGGTCTGTTGCTGAATTTGTTTGGGCATTCAGCTTAATTTGTGCCATATATCTTGAGCTGGTTGCATTGTTTTACTGAAGAGCTATTAACTAAAATTAACATGCAGGAAAGTATGTTAGTGTTCAGGCAGGGTTTGACCTAAGCTGTGAAAAGCAAAGACACTGTGTAAGTCTGGCATTTCCTTCCTAAGTGGAAACTGAAACAACTCAGATCCACACAATTATGAGTATTCTAGCACAGTCAAACAAAGACATTGACACACTCAATGGAAACTAAAATGGAAAAACATAAATTATATGGGAATGTCATGATCCAGTCTGAATCAAGGCTATCAGGGTAGGGAGGGGGAAGTGAAAATGCAGTGCCATCATCAAGTATTTGAAGGGTGTGAAAGAGCAAAAAGCTAGTTTTAGTCCTTAGGGGACCTATCTAGGTGCAACGGTGCAAAACTGAGAATAAGAACTACCAGTCTGATTACCAGAAACAGTCTTGCATTAGTGAGATCTGCTGGGCTGTGACAGTCTTCCTTGGAAAGAGGAGGTTTCATCTGGTATTTGGAGGTATTCAAAAAGCGCATAGACAAGGCACTTCGGGACATGGTCTAGTGGGCATCGCCAATGGTTGGACTCGATGATCTTAAAGGTCTTTTCCAACTTAAATGATTCTATGATTCTATGATCTGGATCTCTACTAGGTGTGCTGGGATTCCTGGGATTCCTAGTACAGAAATACACATTCATGTGCTGCTTAGCATAACAGCAGTGATGTACTCATGAAGCACTCACTGCAACTGTCCTAAGCAATAGCAACAGAAATAGATGAAGAACTTAGATTTTTGGCAGCCACGCTGGATGTGATGTTATGGACAGTTCACCAGACATCTTGAGGTCTCAAGATCAATGGAAAAAGGACATAAGTAGGTAGGCCCATAGGCATGTTTATCCTCCCACTGCAGTGCATCCGTAGCTCACCTTTTTCATATATTCCTTTTTCATATATTTAATAATAAGAAAAATGCAAGTAGATACCAATTTCCCAGATTATCACAAACCTTTAATGAATTAATGAGCAACAGGTCTACAAGACACAAAAAGATTTTATTATCATTTTTTGAAGGAGAAGCTGAGATTTATCAGAAGTCTCAGGAACAAGAAGGGACACTAAAATTTCACCTCTACTTGCTAGTGACAAAAGGAAGGGATGGAGATACATGACTGAAATTACCTAGGTCACCCTTGTTCTTTTATTGACATGCATTACTGCAGTGACAGAATACAGATGCTCCCAAAGAAGTATTATAGTTCACAGGGCCTATAATGTCAACAATATTCAGGGAATCTGTAATCCAAATAACCAGAAGTATTTCAACATGTCCTTAAATAGCACTTAATCTATGGCAACTGGCCTTACTACAAAATCCCTGGGAAATTTTGGCTTAGAGCTACATGCAGCCACTATAAAACTCCTGCTTCATTGAAGTTAAATCAGTATCAGCTAGTCATTTAATAAAAATAATAATCTTAAAAAGACAGAAAACAAGACAGAACTCAATTAGTCTAGATTAGAGATCAAAGACATGATACATGTTAGAGCAGGTTTTAGGATTCAGGAGAGTAAAATAATATTTAAACTGTTTGCTCTCCAGCATTATCATTATGAATCTTCTTGACTCTCTGTGGAGAACTAGAGAAGAAAAGTACAAGGAAACACAGCAGGAGCTGAAAGCACTGAACTGTAAAAAAACCAAAAAAAAGCCCTTTAAGATCCAAAGCAGTTATGGTTGGAAATTATCATCTTGACCATATTTAAGGTACTTGCTAAGGACTAGAAAACAATGCAACTGATGGCATAAACAGACTCAGGAAAATATGTACATTCTTAGCTTTCCAGAGAGCAGGAATATGGAAGACAAAAACAACATAAAAAACCCCATGAACAACAGAAAACTGCACCCTGTAACTCATGCAGCTGTTTAGCATCTGAAAGAGCTTGATAAAAAACTCTGGAGTTGGGGCCGGGGGTCAGTTCAAGGTAGTGCAGCTTTCTTCACACTTGTGCATTGTGCCTAGACTTTGCCTAGATGTTAGTCCAAGTTTGTAACATGATTTCCATGCCTTTCCTGCAGCTCTTCTAAAGAAACACAGCAGACTATGATTCAAGAGAGAGAATTCTAAAAACGGTGAGTTGAGTGATTGCCAGTGTTCTTGGACATAAATGGAAAATTAATACAAAAATTTAAAGCTACTGTGCTGCAGGGTGGTGCCTACCACCTAACTTCAAGAGACACAAACTTTCCAATTCCACGTCTAGGTTTCAGGTCCAGCACCCTCCTTTCTATCCAACAAGGCCTGGTGTCAGGTACAGCTAGCCTATTTCCAAGCCATCAAAGGATTGGACTGTGGGAAGATTCTGATCTCTGGGTACGTGACAGTTACAAATGATCTGTGCAGGCCCTATGACAGGCTGCTCACTTGGTAACTGATGAGCTGGTGTCCCAGAGAGGAGAGCCCATGTATTTAGCAAATGACAGAACTGCTATGTTGATCGAATCTATGTGGATGGTAAAGAAAAGCAAATACAGACTTTATACTAAATGCCCATGATGGATAGATTCATCTTGCTGTGTGCTATTCTGATTCCAATGTATTCATTCAAGCTACACATGTAATTCAAAATTTTCCTTGAATTTATTCTTGTTTACAGGAACTCCGAAGCACTGTGCTTCCAAGTGTTTGCAAATGACAAAGTACTATACTCTGCTCCAGGGAAGGATTTGAGTCCATATCCTGAATTAAGTCTGTAGCACACTCTTGCTAGCTGCAATAAATAAAAGGTAGGCTTTGATTTGTCTATGTGAGTGTAAATCAAAGGAAGTAGAGGGAACAAAACCCCAACCACATGGCATCTATGAAATGAGAAGAGGAGGGGTGGAGAAGGTGATTCTGCTTCTTCCACAAAGGTTTGGCCAAAATCTAATTGGCTTTGAAAGAGCAAAAAGCTCAGACCTCCCACTTGGAGAGACCTCTGACGCTTCACCTTTGTGTTCCACAAACAGTGTGCAAATCCACATTTTACTGTCAAAATTAAACACAATACTGAGGTTTTTAGAAGTTATTTATACTAAAAGAGAATTCTGCAAGATTTTAAGTTTCCTAGGTGACTAGGTTTGGGTTGTTGAAGCCCACCTGTGGAGGATGAGAGATACAGATATAGATTCCCTTTTTTTAAAACTCTTTCCTTTCTACAAATCACACACAGCTTTATGAGGTACCTTTGCATCAGAATCTCTAAAGCTTCAGGAAGCCTGAGCAAGCTGTAGCTTTGCCAAGGTTTTGGGGGTTGGAGGTTTCTTTGTATTCTCTGTTTAGGTAATTTTTTTAGAAGCAAAGAATGCTAATTAAATTGTGTCAGTATCAACAGTTCCTTTGTTGCATTTTTTCTATTACCTTTTCACTAGGTCTGCCTCATGGACTGGAGCAGACATGTAAAAACATGATCTCATTGAGTCCAATGAGGTACTGCAGTCCAAACCTATCAGCATACTAATCTGGAAATGGTCTAGTCTGTATCCAAGATGTAGGATTTTCTATGTTAGCCTTTTAAACTAACAAAGATACAGAGTAGCCTTGTCTTTCTGAAAACATGAAATCACTCCTATCTGCTTCCAAGACTGGTTTCAGAACTCAGATATGCACAGGCCAACCTGCCCATCAGTCTCTGTGACCTGGCAAAGGTCATTCTCTTGGTGGATGAGTTTTCTGACCTTCTAAAGATGGGGGAATCAAGTTCAATAAGCAGCTTCAACAGCAAGCCTTTCATCTCTGACCTCCAGGCTGGATTACTGCAACTCATTAGACTCTTACAGTGAAACATGCTAATAGATTGCACATTAAGAGTCATTGATATATCAGCACCTGGGGTGAAAGTCTCTATAGGAAGAGTTCAAGATGCCATGCATTACTTGAAGCCACTGCCATACTCCATGGGTTAAGCCACTTCATCTCGCCTAGTCTCTTAGCTGTCAAAGATTTTCTTGTTATTTTAAAACAGAGGCAGAAAAGTAGTAGCTGTAGTAGCTATCTGAGTTTATCCTTACATTTTTCACAAGCAACCAAGTTTAAAGTAGAAAAGTAGGGAATAAGAAAAAAGAAGGTAAGAGGGAAGAAGCCTTAGAGGAAGACAGAGGTTATAAACCAGAGGTCATAAACCAGCTCTGTCTAGTGTTAGAGCAGAGCAGCTGTGCTTATGGCTCCTGCAGGAGAGGCTTGCATGTATTTTCTTCCTATTGTTCCGGGAGGCAGAACTGTGTACACAGTCAATAAAAATGACACCAAGTCCAAATGACTGTAAGGAACATTTTAGTGATATAGGAAAACTAGTAAACCATCATAACAAAGTGTTTCTACCCAGGCAAAGTTACATATGGCAAAAATGCATTTTTATTAGCGTACTAAAATGAAGCAAAAGCAGTATGTTTGTGGGGTTTTCTTCCTCTAAAAACAGCTATGCTTTTATTATGGCATCTTGGTGGGACCCCTCTGACCATCACCAGCCATATCCCTTCACACCCATGCCTGACAGCTATGCTGGCAGATGCTGGCAATGAGTTACAGCCCGACTCCACATCAGTGACAATGAAAGGCAAATTTAAAGACCCCCAAATCTGCTACTGCTCAGGAAACTGATCAGGGTATCAGATATTAGTGCATGAGAACCTTCTGAACACTTCTCTTTGCTAATGCTGTGCTCATTTTATTAGCTGCCCTTGTTATCCCCATCAAATTCAAGGTCATTCTTCTTAAATCCTAGATGTATCAGCTCATGATAGCCATTAAGAAACATCCTCCAAGATGTGATGCCTCTTGACATATATGTCCCACAGGCACTATGAAACATTAAACCGATAAAACTGAAAGTCCAGTTAAGAGATGTAGATTTCTTCAGGGATATCCTGATAGATTGGGATCTGTTCACAGAGAAAGATCAAGAAGTCCATAGGTCTCAATGGCTTCCATAGCCACACAGAAAAGTCATTTCAGTGGTTCCTCTCTCTTGCAGTACTAACAACAAAGATAAAGGGAGGTCAGCATGTCAAAAGTAAGTTAGTATTAAAAACAGTTTGCCAGAATGACAAAAGAGACCACACAGCCATGAGGAACTGAAGCTGGGGCACATTTAAACACTACACCCTGAGACAGCCATAAGAAGTTCTCTAATACCATACAGGGACATGTGTAATATGTACATTATGTTACCTACAGAGGCCCACAGAGACCTCCAGTCATTAAAGCTGCAGCCAAGGCAGGATGGAGCTGTAACAGAGGTGCAGGAGATGATGCAGTATCAGCAGCATTCATGATAGCAGTCATTACTAAAGATAGGGTAGTACTCTGCACAGCCCTAGGACACACTTCCCCCAGCTTCAGCTAAAATATAATAATTTACTCTTTTAATGCCAGAAGCCACAACCCACCATATTGTCCAAGACTGTCTGCATCATAGTTATTCAAAATAATGCAGCCTTTAGAGAAAGCACTAAAGCCTTTCACAGACTTATCTGAACTCTGGCTTAAGGGTTAGTGTGTGATTAGATTGTGCCATCATGCACCCTGAATGAATGCACAGTATACAAGTCTTGAGGAATACCAGGTATCTATGATTCTGACACAAGCAGCAGCAGTGTGCAGTTACTTCATCTTGGTTAAAAAATAATACACATCATTTGGGGACAAGATAGCTTCCTTCCTTGCCACCAAATCATCATAATTAATTTAACCACTACCATTACAGCTGAACTTTCCAGCCCAGTTAAACGAAGTAAGTCAATTCCTTCTGTGTACTTTCTTGGATGCTTTCCTTCCTCTGTGGCTAATTATTGAACATTTTTTCTAAGCCCTAATTCATGCCTCCTTTCTGCTTACTGAAGATAAAATGTCATCTGTGGAGGAGCTCATAATCAGCTGATTCGGACAAGCAGAAGATAAAGCACAAAAGGAAGAATATTGTTTTAAGGAGGGAGAAATCCAGATCTTGCTTCTGGGACTTTTTCCAGGGATTTCAATGTGAACAGACTAGAGGCCTCATTGTTGACAGTAAAAATTGGACCCTGTTGCTTCTCAAGGGTTTTGTTTCCTTCTAGCTTGTTGGCTGAAAAAATGGTGAAACACAGACCAGTATAGCCTCATATGTATTATCAAAGTAATGGGAGGGTGGTACAGCTGAAGATACAGCAAAGAAGTGGACAAAACCCCACAAAATACAGTGCTAGCTGAGGTTCTGATTGCTTTGGGCATCATTTGTCATTTTGTTAAAGTGCTTAAAGAAGACATGGAAACCTTGTCCAGGCTGAGAATTTGAAGACACTCTTTGTATACCTGGCAGTCTCCGAGAACCAGCTGACACATGTTCAGCTCCTCCAAATACCAAGCTCAATTATTTCCTTTCACCCTTTTAGTTCATTAAATACCTCACATGGAAGGGG
>JANZLQ010000095.1:4793936-4828759 GCA_026212715.1 Elanus axillaris | reverse complement strand
GCTTTTTTTAAAAAAAAAAAAAAAAAAGAAAAGAAAAAAAGAAGAAGAAGAAATTACCAGTTGGTTATAAGAAAGGGAATTTCAAAACACAGTTTAGCTTGCTGAAAAACAGTGCTGTTGTGAAGTGCTTTAACATTATATTTTAAAAAAAAAAACTAGGCAAAACCAATCCATGTGGGTTTTTTTTCAGTTAAAAAAAACACTATTTAAAGAAATAGTAAACAAAGATTACTAAACTTGGAACAGTTCTATGTCCTTAAACTACCAGCAAGTAGTACATCAAATTAAGAGAATCCCCAAGTAGCTATCCACTTGGCATTCCTTTGAGAGGAAATCTGAAAGAAAGAACAGAGAAAAGACTGCAGATTGATGGGCAATTGTGCGAATTAGTTCAAGTTTCTTGGAGTGGGGTAAAATTTGCTCCCTAATGTGACAGAAGAGAGATGTGAAGAAAAAAGCAGACTCCAAAATCTACAGAGACCTATCATAACTAGGGCTGTTAAGAAATCTTCTACTGAGGATCTGACATGCTTCTGAGGCAGTTATTCAAGGTGTATTCAATCCCACATCAGTGAGACAGACAGGATAGGATGGAGCACTCTCTATTCGACAGCCTAGGGCTAGCTACCAAAGCAAGAGAAGTCAAGACAGTTTAGGGATCCAACTTAAAAACTGGCTTCCAAAATGGCAAAAAAGAGAAAAGAATGGATGAGACGTGACACTGTCACATCTATACCAGGAAGGCCATTCAAAATCAGAAATACTACACTTTGATCAGAAATCAGAAAGGAAAAAAACCCTAGAATATAATTACATTTTACCTGTGCTATCTTAATTTTTCTTCCTTTAATAAAACCTTTAAGGTTGCGAGCTTTGTAACAGAAAATTTCTGTAAGGATAGAGAAAGATAAGCATGATGCTAAAAGAGTAGATTGTGAATCAATACCAAAGTAGCTTGTGAATCAATAGCAAACTAATTCTAGCAACCTTCCTAAGAGAAAAAGACATACTTCCTTCAACTCTGCTCACCTCTGGGATAAGCCGGTCTAAGTGCTCAGCTCTATTTTCATGAGAAGGGTGTGTGGAGAGCCACTCTGGTAACTTGGGCTGACCTTGAATGGTTTCTGCTAATTCCATTTGTTGCCAAAATACACTGCTTGCTCGTACATCCACACAAGCCTGAAAACAGAAAGGAAATGTATACACCACTATATTTTTTCGTTATACAATACACATTCTGATGGATACTGAATTACAAAAGACATCTTAAGTTTTAAATTTCCAAAGCCTTTTACATTAGGTGGTCCATAGAAACTCATGGAACACTAACTTTAAGAATGGCAATTATATATCACCAATAGAGTCCTTTATATTTGCATTTAAGTGGAGGGGGAAAAAAGAGTAAGATTTCTTACATGAATTTTCATTTTTTAAGAGAAAAATAGATGAGTACTGAGAAGGTAAGAAATTTTTTTTTTCTCCCCAGAAATACAGAAGTGGTGCTTTATCCTTTGAATTTATTTCTTGAAATTATTATTATAAAAAGGTTATCTGCAGAAGCAGAGAAATGCTGAGATAACACTCTGCTTGTTTCTTTCTGGTATGGCCCTGCATCCTCAGTATTACAAAGCAGTGAGCACCCACACAGCAATTATGTTTTTTCATGGATTGTATTACTCCCTTAGATGACTTTAAAAAACAAATGCAATTTAAATCCCAGAATCAGTTAATTTTAAAAACTCTTCCTTAAAGAAATATTAAAAATTGTTAAGGAAAGGAAATTTTCCTTATGAAATATTAACACTAGATGGTGCTGCTCTCATAGTTATCTAATACCTACCTCTATTGCACTTAGCTAGAAATGAAAGAGTTGGTTTAGTTTCTTTAATTTAGGATTAAAAGCCACACGGACAAAAATAAAAGTGACTGAAAAACAAATTATGAAAAAAATGCTGAGTAGTTTCTGACCAAATTTTTGTCTTACTTTAGCAAAGCCACATTATTTTTATGGCTGTATTTAGTCTGTATCTGTAAATACTAGAATATTGATATACTTTGTAATTATCTGCAATCACAGAAAATAAAATCATGAGACAAAATGTTCTTGAATTTTACTGAATTGTTATAAGAACAGATACTATAGATCAGAATATTTTAGGTGCACTACAATAAAATAAAGAGTTCCTCAGAACTTCTCACAACAGATGGAAACTGAATGAAACAAAAATCTGAAGGGTAATTTATATCTCCACATACAATTAAATATATCCTACTTACAGAAACTCACTATTTGGCATTTTCCTCTTATGTAGCTTTTTCTTCTAACAGTAATAAGCTGCATAGAAAGTATACTGTACAGTTAATGCACAACTTTACAAACCTCAATTTTATTACATACAATTTAGCCAGAATGACTTTATGTTTCCCTACAAACTGTTTTATTTCCCACTACTTCATCAATCTACATTTCTTTAAAAATTTGGGAACCCTCACACACACACACACAGCTTACCTCTGTGTGAAGTGTGAAAATCCCTCTGATTATAACGGAAACTGAAAAACTGCTAATAAAAGAAACAAGTTGTAGTTACCTTCGCTGCAAACTGAAGTCCCACTTTATCAGCTTCAGCCTCCAACGTTCTGCTGTATGGTCTATCAAACATAAACTGCAAAGAAGTACATCAAAGTTCTATTTCTTGGGTTTGAATGAGTACAAAGCTAGAGCACTGTAGCTGCTTTTCTAACCTTCTCATAAGAAATAGTGTTTATCTATCATGTTCGCTTTGCATGTGATCAGTATTAATTTTCTTAATGTAATCTTTAATTCCATTACATATAAATCATTGATCCTGTATTCAGTGGAAATTAATTCAAATTTTACATATTTTCATGGCTCCTCTCATCAACCAGTCTCACAGCATTTTGCAGCAACTAAAGGGTCAATGCCAACCTTAAACTAGAATTTTTTCACTTCACTCATTTACTGGCATTAAGATTCTTCTTGTAGCAACTATATGTAAAAAATTCCCCTGGTTCCCTTAAACTTGTATGACAACTGTCTCTAAACCTGGTATGATCTATTTTGTATGGTAAACAGCTCACAGTATGAAATGCAGCTGTAAACACTTTCATGCAGACATCACTCCTTTGGCATGATTATCCTCGACCACAAGTTACAAATTGCCCTTGAGAAATCAAACTAGAAGACATAAATCCTCTCCCGTTTTTCTAGGGTATGACATTGTATTAGCACACACTAAGAGACAGTGGTATTTTTCTCAAATGGTTATTTAGTCATATATTCCAGGATCTTCTGGCATATATATTTCATGTAGATTTGGGCAGCCTTGCCCTAGTAGATCAGGTTATAGTAAATGCAAATCAAGACTTATTAAAACAGCCTGCTCCTGCAGAGATAAGGAACATGTCAAAACATTCTGGTTTAGGCAACCATTAGGAAATAGCAGCTGAAGAATGGGGATGTGCAAGGCTTGTGAAGAGAAAAAGGTTTTATTAGCTCTTTATCTGGTTATAAGAACATGTCCTCCTTGTAAGTTCCAACAAAACAAAACCCCCAAAACCAAACAAACAAACAAAAACAAAAAAAAAACCCCACACAAAACAGTTAGAACCGAAGAGCACCAAAGAAGCGGTCCAATCCTTTGAGTACAAAAAGATCTCTAACTTTTTGCATCTTTCTAAAGTAGTACTCACAGTTTTTCTTTACTAGGTCAAAAATAAAAACGAATCAAAGCTGATCCTCTACAGGTTTTTTTAAAGCCAAATACACTGGTTTGTTAGTAAGCATAAATGAGGTCACATTCTAAATTCTTAGTTTCCTTACAGACCTTAAACATTGTAACTATAAATATATTTTTAAAATCCTCCAATGATAAAGTCATTACTTGAAGTGGAATATATATTTCTATTGCCTTGAAAAGTGCTCTGGATCTACAGGAGTGCATGTATTCATTAAACAGCAAAGATATCTCTGGCTAGTCTGTCAAATTCCTGAAGCACCATTTCCCAGTTAGCCAGATAAACTATTTGTTTAATTATTAAAAATTTCTCAGATAGGGAAATCAAACTGGTAACAGGCAACAGGACTACCCAAAGCACTAACTGGAACAGAGGCTTACACAAGCACACAGTTTTCTATTTCTTCAGTTACAACCACTTGTGATTTTCTTCTCTGGGAGGTTTACAACAATTCAAAATAAGAAGGGGTGGCATCCATCTCAAAAAGACTTGCAGAAGTTTAAGAACTTGGAAACTGATGGTCTGAGTGCATGTGTCTTAATAGAACATCTAGAAAGAGAGATCTGGGACAGCAAGAAGATGGTAATAAAAAGATCAGCATTTAAACTCTTACCCCTTAGACAGTTTTATCTGCATTTACAGTTAAGCACTAGGGTATGACTATTTACCTGTACGTCTATCCCAATACTACCAGCAAAAATACGGCTGTATTTTTAAAAATAAACACAACACTAATGCAATCTCTAGTTCAGGACCTACCCATGCTGCAGACTGTGGAAGCAGGGATGATATCTGAAAGAACTATCACCCTATAATTACTGTTACTTTACTTTCCTCTATGTATCTGCTACTGGCCAGTCACAGACAAAATACGAGACCAAACAGGTTCTGATGTGATTCCATAGAGCAATTTTTATGCTAGACATAGCTTATGACCACGTAGGGTTCCAGATTTGTTATTTTCTGATCATTACCAAAGTTTTATTAACATATAAGAGACTTAAATGTGTCCTCTGCAATTTTTGAGAATTCTACGTGTTTCTTCTTCAGATCTAAAATTAAAACTATAAAAGATAATCTAAATCTCTTGAGAAAACTTGGGCTCTCTTTCACAGTGTGCTTCTAGCCAATAAAGTCCTGACAGTGGTCACATAAAAGGGTCTTGAGGCATCTAACATACAGTACTACTCATCTGCTACTGAAAAATGGATTTTAAAAAAAAAATCTTTCATGAATGTGCTGGAATGAAAAAATAGATCTTCAAACTCTGATCTAAAATCCCTGTCAGATATTGGAGATAATAAACAAGATTTGACAGAGCTGTCTGCCTGTTAAAGAAAAGGAAGTTCCAGGTAAGTTGACTATCCAAAATCACCAGTTTCCACATGAAATACAAATCTAATGGTGTGAGGTGAACAAGAAAGGGAATATGAAGTACTATACCCATACATACTACTGTGCAGGACATGAGTAAAACTCAGTCATGCATTGTGCTATTCCAAGAATAATTCCTAGGCTTTAGCTCGCATACAAAGTAACTGCTGCTGTAAAAACAAAGCCAACACATTTCAGTTCAGCAATATATGACTAAAGAACAACCATGAATTAATCTCTTAAGAGAACTTAACAATTTCTCAAGGCAAGCACACCCACTAGCTTTGGAGAAAAACGCAGAACCAGAGCTAACATGCCAAAAGGCCTACAAAGAGTCACTGGAAACTACTTATAGTCAATAATAAAAAATAAACAATAGTCAGGAGGTAAAAAAGTTAAGCCTCTGAGGACATAAAAGAAAAACAAATACTAAAACAGAAGCAAGTACTACAATGTGGCTTAAATAACCCTTTCACAGAGTGGGATGCTAAAACTTTAAAAAGTAAAATACAGTTATGGAAGAAGAGGAAAAGATAGATCCTGTAAAAATGTGAAGATTCCTTTTCATCTGAGCAAAATAGGCAAACATTGAATGGAGGAAACAAACAAACACTGTATTCCTGAGTGACCAACAGAAACAAAAATTTCTGTTCAGCATCTTTTGTATATGGCATAAAAGCTTTGCAAATACTAATCACATACTTATTCTGCATTACATATGGATACGTTTAATGTAACTGAAGATGAGTTTAATCAGAGTTTTAAACCAGGACATTACTGTACAATATCTTATATATGATAGATCTTTGCTATAGCACACTAGGACTGTGAGCTTAAGCCCAGATTCCATTTGCAATCTAAAGCACAATGCCAATCCACGATGCCAAAATACCAGTTGCAGTTAGCCTAGAAGAGGAGAAAAGATGCTGACAGGGAGTTAAATCTTGCTGTCTAAATTATGAGCAGTCTCAGGATTGATTCACACTTTGTTTTTTCCAAATTCAGCTCTTCAAAATGCTGGCTAGCATTCATCAATGTATTGGTTTCTTAGCTACTTGTACAAATATCCAAGTTTTTTACAGATAATTTATGTTCAGAATCCACACATCTACCCATTAGCATAAGAACTACCAAAACAGATTGGTTATGTTTAATTTCGTGTTTTTGAGGAACTGGGGGAAATCTCAGGAAAAGCATCAAGAGAAGTAAAAGAAACCAAAGAGCTCTTTCACTTAAATTCAGATTCAAGTTTTATGATGTAAGCAAAATTTCTTTAAAAAAAAAAACAAACAACAGTTTTTTAAAACGAAATTGATCAGTAACTGTCCAGAGGCAGAAAGTAAATCAGACTGCTGAAGAAAACTGGCATCACAAAGTCTGTGAATTTTACTTTATTGGAATATATGCTGTTTGAAAAGATTATTTCAGTAAGTTTTATTATAGCATGTTTTATACTTTAAAAGAGTGTTTAGATTCTCAATTTTCTTATCTTGGAAACCATTCTTATCACTAACGATATATTTAAAATAGTCCATATATTTTATTTGGTTTAGAAACAATTTAACAACTATTCAAAATAAAATCATGGCATTTCAACCTATACAACTTTAAAGGGTGAGCTACATTTCAAAAAGACAATCACCTAACTTTGCAAGCACATACTTGGAGCCCACTCAGCTAAATCCAGTCATTTAGGGAGATCTCAAGTTCTTCAAGATGACAAATGAAAATACATATCTCAAGTAAAGCAGATTTATAAAAACATATTTCATTCTAAAATGTATTCAAATACTAATTTTTGCTTATATTTCTCCTCTTACCTTCTTCGCCAAACACAATATTTAGCAGTACTATTTCCCCAAGATTCAAAATGTTCTTCCATGGAACTCAGTAAGGATAATACAAAATGTTAGTCTTACCTCCTTCAACTTGCTCTGAATCCACTGGCCAACAACTGCCAAACTATCACGGGGACAGATGGCCCAAATCATAGTGAGAAAGATGAGTGATAGAAAATCCAAGAAGTGAACCAGGCTGGCTTTCTCTGCCTGCAAACAGAATTTGTCCTGTTTTCATTTCTTACTGTCTGACATTTCTTTAGAACATAACAGAATTTGGAAACACTTTAAAAATCACCAATTTTTTTTCTATGTAGCCATAGGAACAAGGCAAGCACAGGCTCCCCTGCTTGCACAAAATAATTCAGTTGAATACAAGGTTCTTTCAGTCTAGAATCCACATTAACTACATAAATACAGCTGGACCAAATACTTTTTGGCTATCTCCCAATTAGAGAGATTCAAAGCTTGAGATAAGATGATGGCAGCACGCAAAAAGAGTTCTTTAGTCAAAAGGCCATGAAACACCTCAGTTGGAATGAAAAATCTATAAAAAGACCTAGAAGACTGTTCTTTACATTAATTTCAGAAGAGATAGACATCATTTAGACAGGAACACTAATGGGATAAAGGGGACACTAGTCATAATATATTTATTTTTTATTTTTTATTACATTCCTTTAATTTCAGAAACTGAGAGATCCTGAAGAAAGCAACTGAAATTCTTCTATTTTTCAGAGCTCTATTTGACATGCAACAAATTAATCTGAGCACTTACAAGCCAGATCAGACAATACTTTTCTCTATGCCAGCTGGGTGACACGGGTTCCATACAAACAAGGTAAATTCTTTTTATCAATAGAATTTTTTTTGTAAGTTTAACAAGTTAGTTAGCTCAACTGAACCCAAGAAACTATGATGTGAACTGTTGTTCATCCAAAATCATACAAGATGCCGTAAAGCAATTCTCCTGTATTTCCACTGCCTTTAAAATGTATTTACCCATTTCCAGATTAGTTTTGCAATTTCAGCAGAATCTTTATGTCTACAAGCTTCTCCTTACATCTTCTCAAACTGATGGATAGGTAATGAATACAATTTTTTTTAAATTACATGCACAGAAGGAAATCCAATTTGGAGGGAAAGAAGCAATTTCTAGCAAATCACCTCAATCTAGAACAGTATGAGCCACATTTCTATACCATCCTCTTTTTCCATAGTTGTACCTACAAAGCACAACAAAATTATTACATCCATTCTGTTCAAATGGCAAAGAACTACCAATTTCAACACATCCATGTCAGGATATGGAAAAATTAAATCTGTAAAAGCAATCACCTGTAAATGCAGAATCAGGCTCCAGGCATTCTAGAATTTGGCATTCTAAAACTGTCTGCTACTATAATAAAAATATAATGCATTTTAGAATAATTTGTTGAAGTATATCCACTTCTGTAGATATTGACAAGTGTAGGAGTAACAAACTGAGTTGCTGAGCGCCTCTAGTTCCATACGTCTGCACTATAGGAAGAGAGGCATCTGCAGACCTAGTTCTAAATGTTAACAGCGAGCCATAATCCATCTGTACAGCTATGAAAAAGCACTGGCAGACTTTGTGCTAACACTGACTACTACAGGACTTCTGACAGTTATTAAGTACTACATGAATAGTAAGGATATACTGTAGCAGAATACTCTCATTTCAAACTCAATTTTTCATTAATTAGAAAGAGTCACACTGAAACTTTGGTTGGTAGTGACAGGAACAATCTTAATTAAAGTAATTAGAATTAATTTAAGAATTTTAGACAACTTTCTTTAAATACTTACTGCATGTTCCAGCACAGCATGAGCTATTTCATGTCCCAAAATGAAAGACAGCTGATGAATATCAGAAACTGCATTTAGCAATCCAGTGAAAACAAACACTTGACCATTCTGTAAACAAAAAGAGAGTGAAAATTAAGTAGAAGACACATAATTAAAATGCTGTTTCAATATTACTAATGATTTTTGTATTGGGTTCAACTTACTGGAAGAACAAAAGCATTTACACCTGGTTCATCTACAACATGGATAGCCCACTTGATTGCGGAGACCTGTGGGATGTCCTTATTGCTTTCAGATAAATGACCAACAACTCTCTCCACAACCTGATAGCGTGCATCTGTCTCAGG
Organism: Elanus axillaris; assembly: GCA_026212715.1. Lineage (NCBI taxonomy): Eukaryota > Metazoa > Chordata > Aves > Accipitriformes > Accipitridae > Elanus > Elanus axillaris. The sequence goes on along the minus strand of JANZLQ010000095.1, from coordinate 4,819,611 downwards.
TAACATTTTACTTTTGAATTCCTCCATCCACTGAAAAAAAAAATTCATTGATTGCCATGCAGAACAAACACATGGTAAATGACTAACTGGTAAACTAATTTAGTGGCTACGTACAACTTAGTTAAATCTAAGTTTTAATACATTTTTCTTTCATATAGCCAAAGCCAATATATTAGAGTTCAGGCTTTCAGACACACAAGTTAAGGATTAATAAACTTAAAAGGAAGTAAACTGACCACAGATCAAAAAGATAGTATAAACTTGGTCCTACAGCCCCCTGTATCCAGCATTTTCCCAATACAGACTTAAGCTTGGCATCACAATTTGGCAAGACTTTCTGTACCTTCCTAAATTTCCATCTGAATTTACAATTTTTCTGTATCCATATATTTCTGTTATAATTTGTAAGGTGTGCAAATTTATACAAAAGATGTAATTTGAATATATCTTGTACTTCTTCTGTTCTGTTCTTATCTCACATTCTCTGTCAGACAGGAATACAGTGACATTTGTACATGGATTATCAAGTTTCACTGGCTTTAGAACAGAAAGTCACAGAACCCAAAGTTACGGAAATTAGTACAATGGACAGTTTAAAAGAAAGCAATTTAAAAAAAAATTAGCTTATCAGATGAAAAAAAAGGAGTAGAATTGGAGGCAGGTACAGAGTACCTTACAAAGTGACAGCTTAGAAGAGAGTACCTTAAACAAGTGCCAAAGAATGTTCAAATCAGCACAGAAAATGAGACAGATCTCAGCATATACCTATTAGCTATGCTTTTATTGCTTCTACTAGATTTCTGTAATTCTCATTATATTACAACAACACAGTTAGAAATGCTTGCTACATACATGTAATATGCTCTTTAACTACCATGTGCCCCTGAGCGGTTTGCTGATGGAAAGGGAACTCTTTAAAAGGATGGGGACAAGGAGGGGGCAACTGACTGGGGTGCTCTGCAGGGTTCTGAGCATGAAGTTCAAAACCTATCAAGGACACCACAAGGTTTGTTTGCCTATTTCATTAATTGGACTACCTCATCGCTAAAAAAAAAAGCATTAAGTTTTAGAGTAGTTAGAATTTTTCTTTAAAATCTTACCATATCATATTCCATCTGTGACAGCTCTCTAAAATGCTCTTTTCCAAACACCAAGAGTCGAGCACGCCCAGTGATGGGTGTCTCCTCCAAGTGAGTAAAATAAAACACGACAAATAAAACTCCTAAGCTACTGACACCCAGGAGTATCTTCCATTTATTTTTTCTTGCACTTTCTTTAAGAAGTTCCCGTTTATTAGGAGGAAGTGCCTTCCACCAATTTCTTATGCTCCTGTAAGAAACAAGCAGTGTTAATTTAGGACATAGTCAAAAAGGAATTTATTAGCATCTCCCCTTGCTGTATTCTCTACTACAGTCTGATGTCATGTAAGAGCTTATGGAGGGTTATACCGTAACTGGCTTCTCCACTCCATTTCTTCCCTCCCAGAGGACAACAAATGCCCCTTACTGTCTTGGTTCATCTCCCTCTACCACATGTAAATGAGAACAAGACCAAAAGATACATCTAACACCTCTAATAATGGAAACAACTTCTCATGGAATGAACTGTCATTCTAGACCCCAGTACAACAATATTTTGCACAGATATTAAAATGAAAACACTACAAATACACCTACCACTTTCCACAAACACATCTTTGCATAATGGGGTCTTACACTGGGAGAGGAATTAAGACAGTATTTTACCTGCCAAGAATGATAGCCAGTAATTTCTGAGCTGGCTTAACAATAATCCAGAAAAGTGGAACTGGTGCAGCCTGAAATGATGGTGATGTGCGAAAAGACCTGATGATCTGAATGTTCCAAGCAGAAAAATGACATGGGAGTTGCTCTACAGAACTGGTCTGGAGGGACATGATCTTCTCCCCCAGTGGCCAAGAAGACTGGAAGTAAAACCTTCCCAAACTATGGTGCACATTCTTGTACACTTCTGTGTTTGGGACATTCAAAAGACACCTCAGTCCTTTAACAATGAAGGTTCTATAGAAGTCAGGGCTTCCAGTCAAAAACCAGTTTCTAGTATTTCCACTCAAATCCAGCCTTTGGCATCTGTCTTGTGTACAACTGACTTGAGTTCGGCAATATCCTGTGTAAGGCCTATAGAGATTATTGCACTTCCGCTGCTTGGTCAGAGAAGCCAAATGAGAGAAAATACAGTTCCTGCCCGGCAACTTTAGACCACAGATGATATTCATAGCTTCTTTGGTTGGTTACCCTGAAACAAAGAAAAAAAAGTAGCAGAGAGGTTTTAAGAAAAGCACCCAAACATGAAACTCTGAAACATTACTTCTTTTCATCCAAACAGGTATCATGTATTTGTTTGCCAACAGTCGCACTGCACAAAAAAAGTCACAGTTACAACAGCATCCAGTTGCAGTTTTAAGGTACCAATCTGCTTTTGACTAAAAAAAGTCGATATCTTCTATCACTGAGAATAGAACAAAGTATGATTTTTTTTCTTTCGCTTTTATTACCACTAGATCAGAATGACTGCAGGTGTCCCTTGTGGAAGACGTGTGCATCATCACCTTTCCATGCTGGGCTTCTAGCCACAGGTGCCATTCATACATACTGAGGAAATCCAGGTTCTATTGACCATTTTCCTAATACTTTGCTCTTGAACGCAGGGTGCCTATCTGCTGCACCCGGCCTAGAAAGAAAACGACTCAACACGGCGAAACCAAGTGTCTCCCAGCCAGTGTCCTCTTACCACCTTCCCGCCGGGCAGGCCCCGGCACCCGGCCACCCCTCGCCCGAGAGACCCCGCGGCGGTCATTACCATACGCGGGCTCTAACAGCGGCCTCCGCTTCTCTCCCCTCCCCTGCCGGCATCGCCACTCCTCTCAGAGATTGGAACCGCACCGCCGCACCCACCCGCCTTTTCCTTGTCCTCCTCTCTGGCAGCGGCCTGAAGCCCCCAGCCGCCCTTGGCTGCTGACCTCGGCTGCTGGCCCTCAGCGCCCGGCATCCCACACGCGAGCAACCCCCAACCTCGCTGCTGGCGCGACTATCGTGATATTGGCAGACGTGAGGAGGCAGGGGGTGGGGGGGGGGGTGACGTGTCACTCTGAGGCGCCCGCCCGAGGTGGAGAGGCAGCTCTGGCCGCCGTCACAGCTGGACGTCCTTGGGATCTGCTCCGGGAAAGACCTCCTCCGCCGAGCTTCCCTACTCACCACCCCAGGAGGCGGTGGAGGAGGAGGGGTCAAACTGGGCCGACGCGGAGACGCTGCCGATGCCGGGCCGACGCGGAGGGCGGGAGGCAGGACGGGCCCGGCGCCACCCCAGCGGCAGCCTCGGCTCCGCGCCCTTTCCCTCAGGCGGCGGCCTCCGGCCACTCGCGCCCCCTCGCCGCGGCCCTGGCGGAGGCTCCGCCTTACCCCCCCGCCCTCGAGCCCTGGCGCGCGAGTCGAGGGAGGCGGCGGAACCGCCCGCAGCCGCCATTTTGTGCCAGGCGGGAGTAGCCTGGGGTCAGCGGGAGAGGGAGGGGAGAGGGGGTGTCCGTTCAGGAGGGTCAGAGCCATGCTGCTGCCGTCCTTTATCCTGTGTTGCTTTTCCCGTGGCTTTACCCACGGTGTTGCTGTGAGGCTTTTGTGCTGCCCTGCCTCACTTCATCTCTCCTCTCCTTGTCTCCTCTTGCCTTGCCTCACTTCACCTCACCTCACAGCTGGGGTTGACCCTGACACCTGTGTCCCTGGGCCTGGCTGTTAAGAGGTCCCAAGCCAGACCTTAAGGCGCTTTCAGAGCACGTGGGTGGTTATGCCTTGGGCTTGCTACTGGTTTTGGAGACCTTAAGTGTTGAAGTGCTTCCAGCTGCCAGAGAGGGCTGGTGACACTGCTGTGGAAGGGAGCAGTCAGCTTTACTGCAACAGTGGTAGGTGGGGATGTGATGTTTGGCTTTTCCCAAGTCCAAGAAAATGGCAAACTCGTAACTTAATACATAACTTTGGCCTACTCATCTAGCTGACAGAAGTATATCTTAAATGATGTGATGTGAAAAACAGGTTATGTGCTGAATGAAAGGGTGATGCTGAGACCTGTGTAGTAATGACAGGGCAGCCCAGGCTTCATACAGGCCTTGGGGCTTCGCATGTAAACAAAGGCCCTCTCATTGCAAAAGGTAAAGAAATACTGATCTTTGCCTTCAGCAGTCACATACTCTGTGTATAGGCACAGTCAAGTATTATTCAGTGTTTGCTGAGATACTCATTAGTTAATCCCTTTTTATTACCAAGGCCCTCTTCTGTGACAGTTCTTAAGCATTGATGTCCGCTGCCAAGGGAAGTACATAGCGACCAGATCTTGGAGTCCAGGTCAAGCAGAAACCTTATATAGTGATAGGTAGAAAATCTCTTTTCATTAGACACAATTTCTTTAAGACCTGCCTAGCCTCCATTATCATAAGAGGCATGAAGAGTAATGAATTAGCATAGCATTAATTTTTGTGACTGTCTGCTCCAGTCACAAAAACAGCTGAGCTGTAGCAGCAGCAAAGTGCTTTGTCTAGGCTAAGGCCTCTGTGTGTCCCAGCTGTCAAGAAATGAAGAACTGAGATGGAAGCTCTCATGAATGTCTCCTGATGCTTAATGCCTTTATTTTTTAGACTTTGTATTTGCATGCTTTTCTTGTTGCCTTTATCTAGAATTCTCTGTTCCTAAGCCAAGCATGAAGGCTTTCTACAATTTCTTCTGTGAAGCAAATTTCATTCTTCCACCTCATAGAGTCTCCACTTTATTTCAAGTCTGCTGAAATTTTTTTTTTCTTTGCATGTTTCTTTTTGCTATTCTTTGTTTCTTTAATTGCATTATTTAACTCTGTCTGCATGGAGGGTATAGGAGCTATTTCTGCATTCCTGACTTGCCTAAACTTCTGTTAAACTCAACGGATGTTTTGAATGTGCAAGGATGGAGCTAAAGATTGTGCTCTACATTCTGCACTTCTAAAGTCTCCCCAAGTGGCATCACTTAAAATTAAAAATTCAAATCAGACAAGCAGCAAATACAGCGCAGGTAATTAGAGGATCTCTCTAACAGATACCAACACTAAAAGACTGAAAATCTGGTAAACAGTTGAGCAACTGAATAGTTATAAAGTGGTGTTCTGTGCTTTGGAGAGATAGGTTAAGACTTGTTTTGTAGCTGAGATTTTGCTTACTAGCCTAATCTTTTCTTCAAAAAAAAGACTGTAATTCACATTTCTGAAGAAGACCAGAAGGCAAGCTTTCATGCCTTAAGACTGCATAAGACCTACTTAGAGGTCATAAGTGATGTATAGGTTTTCTGATGAACCTCAGCATGGCACTGGATTTCATTGCTCAAAAACTGATCTGTAGAGTGAGTTCAGATAGTGAGGCATTTTCACAGCTGTCTTTTTTTTTTCTTTCCCAAAGATGAAATGCATATGAAACACCTGTGAACTCTGTACATGGTAGGATGGAGCTCACATTTATCATTAACTGTCCCCAAATCTTTTCTTCAAGTTGCTGTGGAGGAAGCCACTTAATATCAAACCCCCTTGACTGACTAGATATGAGCTTATCAAAGCTTTTGCTCATTGCATACACTGTACAAATATGCTATGCAGTAGTCCTTAGTACAATTAACACTTTAACAGGTGCGATCTTCCTGTGTAGATGTGTCTATTAGTATTTCTGTATCACTTTGTAAAGTTGTACTGAGCTGAATGAGGCTTTATATGTGTATGAAATTATTCACACAAATAAATGTCAAATGCAATAAAGGTAATGAAAAAGAGTTTAAATATAAAAAATATTTTTTCTGTATATTCAGGTGGAAACAGTTTGGTACTGAGGTCTCCCTGCTACCAAATTTGATCATCACATTAAAAAGTTGTCAGTTAAAATCTAGAGTTTTCTGCTTCAAACGAAAAATCTCAGTATAAAATAATAAAATATTTGGCTGTTATAGAAATTCAAGTAAAAACTAATTGATGGTTTTGTCATTCAAGTTTCAGTTTAATTCACTTTGGTCATTAGTGCTAGGCTAAAATCTTGGCAGAAACAGTGCACTCCCATCAGCCTTCTGCAAGCCTTCAGAAGTTGGATTTAACCTGTTTGGCTAGTTGAAATCTCAGGAGTTCACATTCATTTAAAAGACTAGGCAACACTTTTCATAAATATCAAGACTTTTCCAAATCTTATTCACTAGAATATCCTTGATCTGCTGAGTGTATGTATTGTGTACTAACTGTCCCTTGCCCTACTGACGTACTAGCTAGTAGATGCTATTTAAGAATGCAATAGGTAGTAACTATTTCTGCTTATTATCTATGTTGTTGATGTAAAAAAAAAAAGTGGATTCAAGATCCAGAAGGTGAAGTTACTCAGCCAAACAGAAGTTTACTGCAAAACTTCCTTTAAAAGTTGTTACAAAATTCAGTACAGTCCTTTCTTTGCAAAGCGTGCGTGAAGAGGTTGTTAAGGAAGGAGTGGTCTTTTTCTTTGCTTGCTATTTTATAGTATTTTAATTAAAGACTATCAGTAAAAGCCACAAAAAACTATTGGATCCTTTCCTACTAAGGAATTGATTTTGATATCGCAGACGTCCCGTTTGTTAGTGCCATTTATTCAGCAGTGGCATTCCTGGGAATCACTTAGTGCTGCCAGTCTTACATTGAGTTGCACTAATGTTGAGTACTTTGCTGGCCCAGGATGCTAGTCAACCCAGAGTTAAGTACGTTAGCTATTTTTCTCTTCTCTGGGGTAAGATAAATATAGACAAGATACTGCAAGTTAAGGAACCAGATATACAAACATTCAGATTAAATACATTTTAGGAACTTGTGATTTTGAGGGTCTTAAGATGAAGTAATGAACATGAACACCAGCATTGCTTTCAGCTTGCCAGATCTGACAACCATTGCACTTTAGAGGGCAACTTGGATGCTTAGTAGTTGCAAAACTGGCAGAAATTCTGAGAATCTATCACAATAATTTTTATTCTCCTAGCTTCTAATTCTTGCACATAATTTTTAAACTGCTTTTGAAACAGCTGACCTGCCTAAAAACATAAGTGAAAATAGTAAATATGACAGATTTCTTATACTAGATCTCTAAAATGCAAAATTTGTTTGGGGAGACTGAAAAAAGGGAGCATTAATTAACTTTCTATACTCAAGAGATTTTGCTTAAGTCCTTCCGCAGAAATGAATCGATTACAAAGCTATCTTTTTTCCAACAACAGAAAAGACCACAGGAAGATAGGAAGAAAAAAGGAGAACTCAACAGATTCAGTGCTAAAAATGAGTGTCTACTGCGCAGTGCAGTAGCTACAGCATAGCCACAATCAGTTACTTTCTAGTTGTTCCACTTAGCTTTTCTGGGTGCAACCAGACTAGCAAAACTGCTGAGATTTATTATTTCAAGCCCTACAAGGGCAGACATTTATTTCAAACAAAAATTTTCAGCTGAAAAAGGTTGGGTGCATTTGCCACCAGTACTGTTGGGCCCACATGTAAAAATCCCAGTGGAAAATTAGAAATGCATTCTTATTCAGTCTTCCATTTAGATAATAAGTCTCCCTAATTCTTTCTGTGGCACTTGATTTGTGCTGGAGTAGGACTGTAAGAGTGTTATTCCTTGGAGAATAGGGATCATAATGAAAATGAGATGTGAATCTTGTCAGACTGCCTGGCGGGTATGAAATTTTAACTAGATAAATCCTGGTACAAGGAATTTTGTTAGAACTGTGCAATAATAATTGTAAAAGTTCTGGAAGTTGATTTTTCCTGCTCTGGTAGCAATTGTAATGACTCAAGATTAATTTTAGCATTAAAAATAGGTGATTGCAGTACTTAAGACCCTGAGGCAAATCAGGGTAATGCTTTGGAAGGATAATTATACCTGCACAAGGAAGACTATCTGTTTAATAGCATTAACTGGTCCAATTATGAAGTGGAAGAAGGGCCAATTTGTTACGTCTTTAACTATTCTCTTAAAAAAGTGGTTTCAATATGTAAGGAATAGAAATTGGTTTGTTTTTTCTAAGGTGATTCTATGAGGTTTAAACATTTTAAGGACTCTTGGGGGGTTCTTGTCTCTAGTTGTCATTAAGTGCTTAACATCACAGACATGCTGGTGTTTTACCATCTAAACAAGAAGAGAGGAGTTGGGTGTGTTTATGCAGTGTTTTGTTTCACATCGTTAACCAAATCTGGCCATAGTCCCAGTCTAAACATCCATAAAGAGATTATTCTTAATCGGGGGAAGATGGGACAAGAAGAGCATTCTTTGTTATTCCAGAACAGCAGCAGGTTTGGGCTATTTTACCACTGATAAGACTTAGAGCAGGCTACAGGCTGGCTGAATGCAACGTAGGATCTGCTGCCACAAAGCTTTCCCTAGGGCCTACCTGCTCTAACATAAATAGTGATGTGTGTGCCTTTAAGTATAGGTGTGTGAATAGACATGTGTGTACACATGCCAGTAATTTGCAAACTAATGCAGGGATTTTGTGTCAATGTGTTGGGAGAATACATACTTGCATATATAAGCAGGCATGGATTTTACCAGGGGGAATAGAGGGAACAGAGTTTAAGAGGGTTTTAATCCTTCCATGAATCCTTATCTTTCATTTCCTTGCTGTAATGCTGGCATTGCTTCTGGCACTGTCCTCAGATCTTGAATGGTTAAAAAAGTTTTAACTAAAAGTTAAAAGTGAAGGCTAGAACTGGCTTTGTGCAGTTCCTATACAGAAAGGGTAGCGCTATCCTCTTCAGAGCTGTAGCACAGAGACAGGATTTTTTTCTCTGCCAGTGGTTATTTTGAGCTTTCTAAGGCACCCCTTCACCAGTTGGAATTGCAGAACATAATTTCAGCAATGGACAGCCCTGCCTGTGTTAAAGCATGCATACTGTCTGTTATATAATCCAAGTAGGTAATAGCATAAAGGCCATCTTGTATCAGCTATGGGTTTATTTCTGTATCTACTTACAGATAGATTTATAAATATGTATGTATTTATACCTACTGAGTATTAAAACAGCATTCCAAAACAAAACACTCCCCTGAATACACTTAGGGCTGAGCACACACCACAGAAACTGATACAAGATTGATGTTAATCGCATTGTTCAGGGTGCTGCTTGAAAGCTGTCAGACAGTGCTACCTAGAACATAAAACCACCATCGCTATCACCGTGGTGGCTGTACCCATGGAACCCACTGCAAAGTGGATAAAGCTGAATTGCTTAAATACAACGAACAAACACACCATTAAAACAGGATGATGTAATCAGGAAAAGGGTAACAAGAAATTTTAGGTAGTTAGACATTTCTAAATTAGAATGAATAATAAAAAGCATTTTAATTTTGTAAAAGCTGACAAGGAGTTCATTTTCTCCTTTTCAGTGAGAACATCAGCAGTGGGTAGAAGGTCAAACAAGCTGAAGATCATGGACTGTTACAGTAAAATACTTGATCTACCATCTGCAAAAAAAGATATTAATAAATAGCCCGAGAGGTGGTATGGCTGGAGCAGCAGGAAAGAAATGAATACTTAGCAGGAGCAATGGGTATATTTGGTTTATTAAAGTCCAGATCCTACAGTAGCTTTACATAGCTTTATTCAAGTAGAATGATCTAGTCCAAAGAGAGGTTCTCTGTACTGCAATTAATCTTCCCATTCTTTTGATTAATTTTAGACACATACCTCACCCCTCCTATTAAATGACCCTAGTGCATTTCCAGTCCCCTAGCAGCATGCAGTCTGCTGCTGGTGATGACTAACGAGGGAATAACTGACCATAACACATGATTTTCATGCAGCAATCCTTTAATGATTAATAAAAATATGAATGGCATCACAACACCCTCTCTTCTCAATCTCAGCTTCTGAAGAGAAAAGCAGGAGCCAAAGGAAGATGCTGAAACTGTTAAGATTTTTTTCAAGAATTAATCACTTTTGCCTCTCCTAATCAAAATTATGCCTACATGTTTATATTCTATTTTAATATAAAATCTCATAATTTACCTTCAAAATAATTTTTTCTTATGACAGAAGTGAGAAGAATGCAGTGATTTTAAAAGAATGTTGAAAGCCACAGTAGATCCCCAGATAAGACTGCACATCTCAGGATCTTCTCTGATGGAAGGGCAGCACCAAACTCTCAAACACATAGCTTTTATCAGCTCTGCTTAAGTTAAGAAAGTGGTTAAGCAATGTACTTGGAAAATTTTTATTCTTATCTTACATTTCCTCAGCACTGAGGGGTACTCAGCTCCAGATTTTTAATTTAATCCATTTAATAGAAACCTAGTTGCAAAATTGTGTGGAGTTAGGCTAAGTTCTGAATTTTCCTATAACTTGGGAAAATTCAGCCTAGATGTTAAATTCTCACTTCATCTTCTATCAGTACCAATGTACATACTTGACTGAAAAACAACCAGCTTGGACCTGCTGCTGTAAGGCACACAAATTATAGACCCTGCTCCAAAATTTTTTGAATGTATTAATATTGCTGATGCAATTGCATAAAAATCTTATTTTGGGGAAATATGATGCATCTTCCCCATTCTATATATCCGAAGTCAAAATACTTCCAGCACATAAGTTAACAAGAATGAGGTTAAATGGAAATAGTGTATGTTGAGCCAAAAAAGACTAAACAAACACACACTCCCACCCCCCAAACAGCAAGTCTCTTCTATATAAACAAAGGCAGAAACAGAATCAAAGCATCTTCACTTTTTTTTCCAGAGTGAAATATGCATCAGAGATGCATATTTAATAGTTTGCCCTAGAAGCAGTGCATTACTGACTGTTACTACAAACAAGTAACATTGAAACTAATTAACAGAATAAAAGAGCTGACCCTGCTGCAGTGCCTAGGTGTAGCAGTCTCATTGTGAACAAAGCAGATTAGACTGACGGGGCTTCAGATATCTGTACGCAGTATGGAGAATATAACTGCCAATATTTCAGCATTTAACAACTAGCATTATTTTCTTTAAAACGTCCTTCATGGTGGATATGACCTCTCAAACAAGGAATACAGCAGATGAGTAGGTAGCAAAGAAGTCCAGTTCTAGTGTCTTGGCCAAATTTCAACTTCAGTAATTACACTCTGCTGCTCTTAAATCCCCCCTGCAGCTCTACTAGAATAAAGCTCTTTTCCAGCTTGTCCTGAAGCATTGTGTAGTATTCCTGTGAAGCTGTACAACACTGAAAAATATCTCCTCCCATTAAAATTACAAGGGAAATTTAGGTAGACAGAAAGCTATTACCAGAGTTTGAATTTGGGCAGAACACCAAGGTTAACTTACACTTACACATTAGGATCAGGGGATCTTTGCTGACTAGGAGTGTCAGACCTTTGTTAAGGAGCACACGTGGGAATAGCTCACTGTGCTACCTGAATACAAACTCGGAAACTCCACACCTGGAAGTGACGACAGGAATGTTTCCTAACAAATTACTCTGTATAAAAGCCTCTGGAGCTGTAGAATATTTTATCAAAGCCTTATTTGGTTATTTAGTAGCATTTATGAAATTATTTGTTGATTAAAAAAAGTTCTAGCAACTTTAAAAACAACCCACATTTTAAAAAAAGTCTTTACCAACAGAAAAGCAGCTATATAACCCAATCATGCCAAGGCAAGTATTTGAATTTCAATAAGTAGATATATCAAGAACCACTCAAAGGGTATTTAAGCAAGCTGAACCAGGCCTGCAGTACTAGTGAAAGCATTCTACATTATGCAAAATAGAAAACGGTAACAATTTTCTTAGACTCTAAATTGGGACTCATTTAAAATATTTAGGTAACTTGATTCCCAAATTACTTTATACTCAAAACCAAAAAAATTCATTCTTGCTAGACTAGAATAATTTAGAATTATCACTGTACAAATTCCCGTAAAAAGGAAAACAACTCTCCAGATCCATCAACATAGTCTGTTTCCTATTTGTATTTTGTGCTTTTCTTCTTTTCTTCCTGTTGTTGCCTTTCTTTTTTCAGATCAGGGCAGCTGCAAGCTTGGTGCTTTTATTTCACCCATTTCTTTAATCTCAACTTTTTCATATTTTCTTGTCCACAGCCACCTCAGAACAACCAGCACACTGATGCCAAAGCCAGCAGTCAGTATCACCGTCACCAAAGCACTAATGCCAGAAACCAGTTGTCTCATGCAAAACTCTGGTGGCTTTTCATCAACATAGTAAATCCATAGTTTTTCAATATCCAGAGCATCTCCGTGGACAGAGACAGTTAATACACTGATGGAATGAAATACAGAGTCATCTTTATATCTTTTTCAAAGTAATAGGCTACATCAGCTATACCTACATGACACCTAGATTTCTCAGAATATTCAGGTTCAGGCTGATTTGGATAAGTGGGGAATCATACTTAATGGCCATGATGTACCTGGGGTGCAGTTTGTATCAGCTCTCAAACAGGTGTTTCAAGGCGTTTGCTACATCAGGAACATTGAAGGCACTGGACCCTTTTTTTTTTATGTTTCAGTTCAACTTAGATCCAGCTTGTTCTAACCAGTTCACCACAACTCAGGCTTTTGCCACCCTGCTTAGTTCTTCTTATGCTGGCAGTGTTCACACACCAGCAAATGTCAGTTTGATTGCACTGCCTGGCTTTGAAGATACCACATTATCTAACAGCCCACAGGGATGGCCCCAGAAGCACTTCTTCAGGGGGATCATTTCTGCCTTCATCAGCAAGCATTTTGAAGTCAGTGTTGAACAGTCTAGCTTGTGATTTGAACCTACCAGCATGCAGGTGCAGTTCCCAGACATGTCCTGGGCACATATCGTCCACTTGTTAGTCACACAGGTACAGTTGTTCTCTGCTGATGAAGCTACCGCCAAAATCAAACCCAGCAAAACCCTAAACAGAGGCTCTGTATTGCAGGTGAAAAGCATCGATGAAGTTCTGAGTGGTAGCAGACAGCATCTGAAGCTTTAATCCATTCACAGAGTCTGCTCATTTCTACATGCTGGTGTGCTGCTCCCTTTATCAAGATTAAAATCAGACCCACCAAACAGGTTCTCCTTCCAAAACAACTGGCATCTTGTACCAAATCCTAGAGAAGTCAACAATCTGTACTTTCATCTGTTACTTCTCAGGGAGTGGTGCCGATGCTTGCCATCCCTCTTACTTGATGAGGAAACAGGGAAGAGACAAAAGCCAACCTGAAGCATAGCTCCTACCTTTGCTGCCTGGAGTAGCTGCCAATTCAGGAGGAATGACTGTTGAGCAGTTTGATGGCTGCTCTCCTACTTACAGAGCACAGGAGCGCAGCCTCATCTTCCAGCACAGAAAGCTTCTCTCCCTGCTCTCCTCTGGCACACTCTCATCCCCAGGCAGTACTAAGAATCATGATTTTCATGCTTGCATTACCCTTACGGAGTTGTTAGCTGTTTCTGAAGAAATTTTTCAATCTCAGCTTTTGAGTAATACCTTTTGCAGTACACTCCAGTAGCTCCCAAGTGTCCTAATGATCTACAAAGCACGAGTTAACCATTTCCATGTGTTTCGGCAGCAGCTGAAAGATATTCTCTAGTTTGCATTAAGCAAGTCCCATTAATCCAATTTGTCAAACACTGTCAGACACTTTATAAACCCTTATTTTGCGACAAGTAATGACCACAGAACAGCATATACGCCATTCTCCCATCCACACAACTTGCATACCACCTTGCCATTGGCTCCTTTTACCTGTGCTGCTGTTTTCCTGTGCTGTTTTCAAATCAATGCAAGCTGGGCTGCTTGCAGTGATGGCATGCATCCATGTGAACAGTGGGAAGTTACCCTGGCTGCCAGTATTTATAACACAGTATAGGTTTAAAATTAGAGGTGGAGATGTAAATACCCTCTACCACTAGAGAAGAACACAATCTGGAGTTGAACTTTGCAGCTAGACCTATCTCTAAATAAGCCACAGAAACACATGCTATTTGAGGGAGCAAAGATGATACAAGTTCTTCAAATTAGTCCTGGCTCCTTTATAGCACATTATTGACATTTCCCCTCTCCATTTCCCCTTCCTTCAGATAAAAGTAACAGTAGTTGCCTTTCTTGGAAAATAATTGAGATCTACAGCTAAAATTATTATTAAAATTGCTAGGTATTTCAAGTTGTCATATTGATGATTCTTTGATAAGAGTTTAGTAGCTCTTTACTCATTTTTAAGTCATTCATTTACCTATAAGAACTGGTTTTGAAATTCCACATCCCTCCTTCAAAGTCAAAATCCATTTAACTGTCACCTACGTACTCATGTCTTGTCTGTCTTTTATTTCACGTTATGAACTCTAGATTTGTTTTTGTTTTCTCTGGAGGGGAGAGCAACCAGCTTCAGTGAAGTGACACCACTTCTATATGGCTGAAAGCTGCACTGCCGTTGTGCTTGGAAAGCACCATACAGACAGGCAGTAACAGGACTTTTTAGTAAATAGCACTTCGCATGTATGCTGTTGAGAGATGTTCATGCTTTGTCTCAGCCTCATGGTATCATTTGATAGTTTCCCCTTTCTACAAACACTTACAGTGAAGAAGAGGAAAGAGGGGTTTGTCAAAAGTAACATATGGAAGAAAAACAATAGGTAACTAAATGAGATGGTCTGTGTTCCCTACCAGTGGAAGATTCTCATTGCTGTTACCTTAATTAAAAATTGCACTCATTGTCTCTTCCCTCAAAGGTGGCCAGAAGCACAATGACAGGTTTACAAGCAAAAAGTGTACAACAGTGGCAAGAGAAGGGCAAAGAAGGAATAATTTTAAGTTTCCCTGATAAAACTGTGTAAATTGCCAAAAATGAAAGTGCGCTTTTCCATTGACCTTTTTGTGCTGGTGTATTTTGTCCTCTGTAAATAAGGAGAGAACAGACTTATTTTGAAGACAAAAGTCTTTCCAAACATCTACATACATATATATGTATAAAAATATGGATGTGTAATGCCTCTATGACACTAAAAAAATAAAAAGTATTATTTCCTTTAATCCATGCTAAGCTGTAATGGCACTACAAGAGTTAATTATTTAGAACAGCAGGCTGTAAAAGGAATAATCCTGTAGGAAATGTAGAGTGCATTATTTCTTTAGTGATCTCTGCTTCCATGGAAACAATTTCTCGGCACAATTCTAAATCTCATAAAAATAGGGCACGAGGTCTATGTAAAACAGCAAGACATTTCCAATTAAACAACCAGAATGCTTTTATCTGGGCCATTAAATACTTTGTCCCGTATCAAATATGATTATGGTGTTCACGGGGATGTTAACAACCAGCTACTTCCCATGCACCAGCTCCGCAGGCCCAGATGAAGTCACCCTGCGCACATCCTGATGTCCCTCGCCTCCACAGCGGGGTTCGCAGCAACAGCACAGCACATCCCCATCGCCTTGCAGATGCCGGGGTGCACACTTTGCCACACCATGCCTGTCAAGGTGCACTGTACACCTCCGTGCTGCTTGCTTCCTTCCCACTGCCATGGAGTCTCCTTCCCCTGCACAACACCATGTCCTCATAGCTCAGTAATGCCCAGCAGACCAAATCTTCTGCTAGCACAGCAGGAAAGAGTTCATCTGGCTTCTGCTGCAGGCAGAAATACAGCTAGAACCAACACACTCAAATCAAATATGGGTAATGAATATGGTTGTTTGAAAGGTAATCTGATGATCACCTTCAGAATTCACTGGAGTTGCCCTGGAAAACAAACCCATTAGGTTACTTTAGTGATCCTACAGCCAGGATTCTCTCTGTGAAAACACTGTGGAGAATATCCATCTATCATCCTGGCACCTCTGCCACAAAGCACCACTTCATAACTTTCAAAAGGAGACTAAAGCAGAGGGTTTGTAAGCACAAATGAAAGCAACAAATCTATACCAAGGCACACGGCTACTGCCCATAAAATTTAATCACTCGCCAGAAGTTCCCATGCAATACTACTAACCAAGAACAGTTTTGCTCTTAGCCGATACAAAACGGGGTTTGAACTGTGAAAACGCTCCCTCTAGTGGCTGTGGGACTGTTGAGTCACTGGGTTATTGACACTGACTTGGGGTAAAAAAAACAGACCTGATGCTAGAGACAAGGTATTACAGAACACACCTTTCAAAGTACTGCATACACAGTCTTTATTAGCAGTCTCCTGTACACAATCAGTCAGGAATATCAAAGCAGCAAGCAAAAGGAAAAAAAAAACAACACAAAAACAAAAAAGAACATCAGTGGCAACAGTATTAACTTTTTTGTTTGGCTGGGTTTGGGTTTGGTTTAGTTAGTTTGTTTGTTTTCCTCAACTGAATTGTTTTTGGGAAGTTACTTATTTAAAAAAAATATGGGCATTCCCTTCCCCTCCCCTCCCGTGGAACATGAGGCATATATCCCTGTGAAGAGGCACTGCTGATAACTGGGACAGCAAAACTTGACTTGGCCAACAAATGCCCATAGAGGGTACTTGCCAAAAGTTACATCTTGGTGGCTTGGGGGCTTTTTGTTTGTTTGTTTTTTAAACTGTTGACTCTTCCAGTTTAAATTGTATCATTCTACTTGCTACTCAACCATTTCCTACCTCCTGAACAACAACTCTGCAAGGCATAACAGCTGGTCTTACATAAAGGAACAACATATGAGTCCACAACAGGTACACTGAAACAAAGCTAGCATAAAAAGAATTGCTGGATGGGGAAAAAAAAAAAAAAAGAGCTTCCCCCAAAATATTTAATGCCTTATATGTGTTTGGTAGCAAAATTGGCAGTATTAGTAAAATGGATTTTTATCTTCTTAGAAGCATGCAACTTTGAAACTCACATTTTTAACCACACAGTCCAAATAAATTACAAAGACTATGTTAGTTATTTCCTTACCAGGGCTCCTGCCAACAAAATTATTACTTAGCATCACAAGTGTGGTATTTCCAATTCACATACTGTATCAGGTGATAATACTGGATTAGGATGGTCTAGCAGCTTTCTTTCCACACCACCCTGCTAATGTACTCTTACAGAATCTAGGGTCTTTGTGTGCATGTCAAAGGCTCCATACTGCACCACATCCTCTTCTCGAGACAAACTGCTTCAAGTATCTTTTACTCAAAACTTTTTTTACATAACATCACTGTTAAATCCAATTAGTACAACTCGAGTACTTTAACTCATTTTAATGACTAAGCAAAGAAGCAGCCAGCACGTTGTTACCACTACTTGGGCAATACTGACATCCATCCTTAAATGGTTGGAAATACACCCTATGTGGACAAAGAACATTATCTACTTCATATTGCTGTTTCACAAGAGGTTCAAAATTCTCTTCCTACAAATCAGAACTAATTACAGCTTTTAGTACGTACATTTATACCTATGCAAAACTGCAAAAGAATAACTTACGCTGCAGACCACTCCACAACTAAGTAGGGAAGGAATGCTTTCTCACCAGCAGTGTAGTTCAAACTAGAAATACAAAAAGCCATGCAGTATTTTTAATTAGGACGTCCCAGACTGAGTCAGCATGCCTTATATAGATGGATACACCAAGTATGTAAATTATACATAGTAGTGGGATCTAAAGCTGTGCACCAGCATATCTAAACAGAAGAGAGCATAGAACATTCACTGATATTTTTAAGTCCACAGCTCTTGCATCTGCATTGGGAGAATCACTGAGTATCAAGGGCTCACATTATCATACGATCAGGTTCTGCACCTTCCACTTAGTAACAGAAAGAGACTAGCATTTTACAAGGTGTGATAAAAGTAATGTTAACCTCCTGCAAAGGGGTTCCCTCTGTGGGATGCAACTCTACTATTTTAAAGCTTTTCAAACTCTTTATACAAATGAAAAGCTGAAGTTAAAAATGTAAACATATAAAATATTAAGATTCCATTTATGCTATGTGGAACTAGATATATACACACTTTTTTTTTTAAAATAAGAATCGAGTCCATTGTCACCCCTCTAGATGTAAACTCAAGGTCTTGCTTGCTTCATGTTCTCAAATATATTTTAGACCTCTCTGAGAAACTTTGCCCAAGATAAATCTGTGTAAATAGCAATAACTGTATACAAGTCAAGTTTCCTCATGATTTAGAACGCAAAATTTAAAGCACATTTTTTCTATAAAGATTCACAGTGATATAGCTCATTAAACATTTCCAAGTTGCAATCAAGAAACTTCTCAAGCAAGATCAATCTGTTTATGACTAAGTTAGCCAAATATATACTTGCATGAAATTGTAACTGAAGAACAGATAGAAACCAGTAAGTTTTCTTATTGAACTGCACATTTTAGAGAAGACTCTGGATATAAAAGTTGGTGGGTTTGGTTTTTTTCTTTAAATTAAAGACAAATACTTTTCTGCTTGTTGCACTCAGATTGCCATCAATCAATAGCTCTTGTTTCCACAGGAAACAGTGGCCATTAGAAGTGGACAAATCACAATGATCTGGCAGAACAACATAACATCTCCCTGTAGAATGGAAGATCAGAAAGACTGCAACCTGTAATAAGACAGGAGTTACCATTTCCACTGGAAACAAGCACAACCACTGCTGAGAAGTCCTTAAAACTTGCCAGCTTTTTCTCCCCAATATAGAAGCAAGATGGCAAAGAACATGCCAAAAAGCTACCTGACCACAGGCATCAATGGGCAGGGAATAAAAATCAAATGACAAATTAAACTACAACTGAATAAAACTTTAGACTGATTATCAGGAAAGTTTGAAGTCAATGAGCTACAAAATTTTCATCTCAGTTAAGTTTCTCATTTGTAAATTCATTCAAACTTGCAATCTCTAAAGCATCAAGGAACAAATTCATTCCGAGTTAGATATGTACTGGTTAAAAAAAAAAAAAAAAAAAAGAGAAAATTCCCAAAGTGAAAGACTTGAGAGAGGACAAACTCTCCTCGAAGACTGAAGCACAGTATTCTTGCCAGGTGGTCCTTCTTCCCAAATGGCAGGCTGTTGGTCAATCAATTAATTCTGTGGCACTCATTATTTTACAAATTGTTAGTAGTAAGCGTTCCTTGTGTAGTCAGGTCATACATATTAGGAGTTTTTCAAAGTGCGTTTAAACCATAACAATAAGATGACCACAGATTCTGTAACAGTTATTGTTAAAATGGATAATAATTCTGAAAGAGTTGACATAATGGGGAGGAGAAGAAAATAAAAAAATAAAATCAAAATTCCATAATTTTGTCTTGTTAAAGCCATCACATTGGTAATTCATTTGAACATTCATTCTCAGTTTCTTCAGCACTACTCTTTTTCTCACTCTTGTATGTGGAAAGGAATAAGTTTTCAATCTGAGTTAAGAACTCTTCAGCAATGAAGCAGTTTGTTACCTTGACCAAAGTCTTCCTCATGCATTCCAAAAGCTAGTCAAAAGAAAAGGAGATTTTTTTTAAATTGTCATATTTCCCAAGTTTATTTATTCTAGCTGGTAAGTATTCCAAAGGGATTTTTACTTATTTAGGATTAACACTAAGAAAGTGTTCAACTGTACAATATTTTACAAAGGAACAGTCACACAGGAACACATGTGTGATTTAAAACTAATTCTTTAAAACCAATTACACAACAGCAAATTCAAGAGTATTCTACCAACTCAATTTTAGATTTAAGCTGTTTATAAGCAAAGTCATGTTGAGAGGAAAAAAAAAACCTAAGACGTGGGTAATCACTACGTATGTGTTTTCAGTTTATGTCTTTTGCTTTGGGCAGATTTTCTGTCTTGTTTGTGCAATTAATGTTCCAGCTGTAGTTATTTAGAACTTCATAGCAATGATGACACTGACTGGAACACTGAAGTTCTCACTTGTGCATGACAGTCATGGCACAGCACTACTTTACTATACTGAACAAAGGACTACGAAGTTGAAATCTGCTCTTGAAACACACACAGCTCTCAACAGTGGAAGTGTACAACATGCTGAGAAGAGAAATGATTAATTTGCCATTCACTCTTCTCCAGACTGAGGTTAAAACCCGGTATCTGCATGTAAGCGTTGTCCCCAGCTCTCTCAAACGAGCATCCTTATAGTCATTGTGTGTGTAAGTAAATAAGCTGCACCACAGAAGTAATTTATTGCAATTAGCTTACATCTCTGATTTGTAAAAACGTGACTTCAGGTGACTTCTGATGGTATGGAACAGATTCATATTTAAAAAAATATTTAAAATTTAAAAAGCTAAAAGAAGAAAACTTACTTTCTGCAAACAAGTCAGGTCCGAATCTCTATGAAAAATTTTATCCATGGGGACACTGCTGTTGAAAGAAAAACAAGTAGTAGTGCTGTAGAAAGCAGACACACATCTGTATTGAAACATCAATAATAAGCACGCAAAAATTCTAAGCTGGCTATTATTTATAATAGAAGTAGACACATACCTATGGCAGAATCTGTATTTTTCAATTATCCATCGTGTTTTTTCAAATATTAATTCCCACTGAGGTTCCTCCAACATCTGCTGTACTTCAAATTTGTAGGGTAGGCCTGTAATCAATTGAACATGATTATTCAGTGTTTCTGGTACACTCAACTTTTTGGTTTTTCTTTTTTAGTTTTAGGTGCAATCCCTTCCTTCACCATAACTGGTCATAATTAATTACTGACTGCAGAAGCCTGCAGTCCTGTTACTTGCCAACATTAAGGAGACTAAAGTAAAAATATGATATATTTTGGATTCCAAATTTAATTTTGGTGCGAGTGGGGAACAAAGCTGTTTTCCTCCCTGCCCTTGCCAATTCCTTATGCCATAAGGAAGCACACAGAAATCTACAACATAACAGGAAAACAGTGAAATGAATTGAGTTTTTCTAACTTACTATCACTTCTGTAGTCTCTCTAAGATCTATGTGCTTATTAAGTGAATAAAAAAGGTTTTGGGTTTTATGTACAAACTGGCCGATGAAGTGGCTGACTATTGTTCTAAATTTCAGAGGAATTTTGCTCTTAAAGGAAGAAATTCTTCCAGTTTATTGCAGCTGGGGGAAGAGGAACTTCAAAAGTATTCTAAAGGAACACCAGAAAATTACTTGCAGAACACAATTCAGATACCAAACATCAGGGAGAAAGAAAGAGACAGTAAATTTCAGTAAGTCATTTAGGAAAAAAAATAAAAAAGTCTTTCCAAGCCTTTCATAAGAATTTAACGAGATGAAATGCACACTTTCCAACTAGACCTCAGTATGACTATCAGCAAATTATCAGTATGGTAAACAGGAATTACTGCACAAATGTGGCCACCACTTCACTTCCCCCAGGACTATGGAGCAAGTTTCCAGGCAGATTGTCTCCCTTGCTTACTTCCACAGGAAAAAACAGAGGGGGAACTATCAGCTCACATGGCCTCTGCTACTGCATTGCCAAGAAAACGGAAAACCTTGAAGTTAGGATGCAGAAATCAGGACTTAAACAGGGGGAGGGAAGAGGAGAGAGAAGAGGCAGCTACCATAACCATAGAGTGTTATCGGAATTTCTCTCAAATTAGTGTTAGGGAAGGAGCAGAAGATCTGATCATCACTTGAAATACCATAGATTTTATATGAGAGGTTCTTAACTATTCAAGAATGGAAAACACCCCATTTTCATGAAATGCCAATGACATTTTTGATCAAAAATTTGTTGTCTTAGGTTGAGATTCATGCCAGCACAGCATTTCATCTTTCCTATCTTCTGTATTCCTGGACAGCTGGCAAGTTTGATCCCTTGACCTTCTGAATGCTAAGTGACTCAAATAAGGATTTTTGGCCACTAAAGCAGTTGATTCTTTGCTATTATACTACTGCTTCTTCGAAGAGAGGATCTGTTCAGAATTTTGTAACACAGCGAAGTCTAAGTAATACAGGTGAAACATTTTCTCAGCTGTTTGTATGGTTACTGTATGTAATTAACTGCGACCCTTGCCCCAACCCTTTAGTTTCTTTCATGGATTGTGGGAAATATTAATACAGAAAAAAAACCCTTTTATCTATTTAGACCTGTATATTCTTGTCACAACAGCATGGACTACTTGCAGGATTACTCTTTAAGTGAAATTCCTGGTTTTCTACAGCACAAGTTACTAACTTCAATACCTACTTCTCAAGTTCAAGTATAGACAACATTCTGCCCCCTGGTATCAAGAAGGAAAAGAAAAATTAAGACAATGGATAAAGTATCGGTACTTACGGTAGGAACCATCAGAACTGATCTCATCACTAATTACTAGACAAGTAATCTGAGAATATGGAAGAGGATTACTTCGGTTGTAAGGACTTATAATCATTCCAATGAACATGGCACCACCCCTGGAGAAATAACTCTAAAAAAACAAAAAAAAACCACACACAAAAATTTCACATCCAAGAAAATAAACCTTTTTCACAACAGCGTTCTGAAATTAAAAAAAACAGAATTTATGTCAATTTATGAATGAACTGATTTTCCGATGCATTAGAGCAATAACGTGTATTAACACCGTAAATACCAGGGAGGCTTCAGGATTGTTGGCGTTTTTGCTATTTATTTAATGTACAGACCAGCAAGTACCTGGTATTTAGCCTGTGTGTCAATATCTCGTATTGAGGGGTTGGGGTCAAAGGCCGGGTGGGAATGATACCACCCAATAACACTGTATCCTCTGGCGGCCAGTGTTTCTGAGGCTTGTGTCTGAGATACTGGATCCATCTCGCACTGCAGGCCGGTACTGAGACTATTGCATGGCTCTGCTGCACAAACCTGTTAAAAAAAGTCTCCAGCTAGATAAATGCAAGAAATCTCCAGCAGTTAAATAAAATTTAAAGAATTTTAAGAGTCATATACCAGATCTTCCTCAGGATAGAGTTGTCAGGCCAACACTTGAACACAAGCCTAACTCTTAACATTTCAAGATAAACTTAATATAAACTTAACTTTAATATATTTGAAGTAGTTACCCTTCAGAAATAATATTTACATCTGTTCAAATGATATATATTACCCTAATAGTTTTTATATTTTACAGAAAATGTAAAAAGACAAACACTTACTTCTACAATTTTATCAGCTTCAGAGTATCTTCCACCTAGCAGCCCTATTACTTCTGCCATAGACACATGAGAGTGCTGAAACAACATTAAACAGTTTTTAAAGTCCAAGTTGTAGAATTTCTCCTAGTTTTGATCTGCACACGACAGAATACATTGGCTTCACAGCTACAAGTCAGTAGCTTCTCAATGACATTCAGAAGGAAAACTTCAGATAGGTAAAGATTCTCAAATACCCAGTGTTTCAATTTAAAACAAGCAGAAAAGATGATGGTTGCTTATTTTATACATGCATGTATATGGTGCATTTGTATAACACTTCCATCCATGAAGCAATGCTAGCTTTCAAAAACTGCAGTCTGTTCAGCACAGCATTGCACAACTGCACTAATTTTGGTACAACCTCTTGTTACTGAAGCCCACACACATTGCTTTATAAACACAAAATCAATTCCCAGACTACTAGAAAATGAACCCGTAAGATTTCAAAATGGCAGGTGATTTTAGAAAGTAGCTTTAAGCAAATTACATTTGAAGTATGACGGAGAGTAGTAAGTAGTAATGCTCTCAGCTTTTCTAGGTGGTACACTAAGCACAATATAAAAAAAAAAAACATTTCTCTTTAGGGGCTTTCTTTAATGCCAGATTCTCGCTTCTAGGTCTGAATGGAAAGAAAAACTCTATTTCTCAATCATCTTATGTTGGCCGTTAAAAAAAACCAGAACCACAACATATACGCCATAGCTTTTTTAAAGATAGAACTTAATCCTCACCAAATCCATTATTAACAGTGCTTCAGAAGACACTTTCACCTGAAAAGGTTCCTGAAATGATAAACACAATAATGAGCATAAGAAAAGTAATGTAAGTAATAAAGCATTCTTGATTATTCACTCGTAGGTACATACCTGTTTTTCTTCAGTGAATAAACAGCACGGTATCAGCTGAAAGGGATCAAAGGAACTATAAAATGAAAGAAAATTTCTCTAAAGATGTAGGACAGTCAGGAAACTTTTCAAGTTTCCCACTGTCTCCTTGGCAGGAGGAATAAGCTTATTTCCTTTACTGGATTTTCTCATCCCACACTAGGATGACTTCCACCAAATACAGAAACTTCAGTACCCACTCCTGAATTTTAATATGAAACATTTGAAATGCATACATGTTATTTCAAACCATAATACATAGGAATGATTTTCAGCATTCTGGTCTGACACTACCCAAGACAATTCTTTCATTTCTAGAAGATCTATGTTTCAACACGATGTGTGTCAAATACCTTTTTATTTGTCTTGAACTTTTAGAAGATTTTGCAGGTTTCAGTTTTTCTTCCTCTCTTCTTCTTGCTAATTCTTCAGCAGACAGATGCTAAAAATGTTTAAAAAAAGTGCTTTAATGTCTTAAGTGCTGTTTCAGTAGTGATTCCAAAACCAGCCCAGAATAAATTCTTGACATCAGTGTCCTCTTGATATGCTATCAATTTGTGTGTTACAGGACTACTCAAGACAGACGGCAATGGCCATAGCAGAATCAGTGTGAAAGTAATGACAATCACAAATCTAGACCACAAGATGCCTGATGGGAGAATTCTTACATTCTCCAAGTCAATCAAATTCAGTAAAATCACAACTCATATCACAAACCATGCATAAATACAAGTGTGGTAACTAAGGAGAAAGTCTGCTGTTACAATCTGTGGCCAGAATTTATCACGACACCTCTTTAGGGATGAGTGTTTTCAAACTTTATTTCCATCCAAATATGTATTTTGCAGAAAGCGTTGGAATTATTAGCCACAGTCATTCAAAAATAGGTATGGCATTGTAACATTATGTAAGTAATTGTTACCAGATACTTAGTAATGAAGGTTGCAGATTTAAATGGGTTTCTGTGAGAAAAATAGGATGTTTACAGTTCTTCACTGTTTGTATAATTTGAAATTATAGGAATGGACAAGCGGGTATTTTCTTTCCAAGTCTTCTGTAAAGAACAAATTTTTCTAAGCACTTCATAAACCACAGTATTTATGGAGATATTACTAGTAGCAGAATTGATATTAGGAACTCGTATGACCTGCATTATCAGCACAAAGAAACCATATAGGACTGAAAAAATAACATTTAAATCTTATTCTTCTATCCCCTACTGTTAGCTTTAGGAAGGCAGTTAACTGAAAACAAAGGGTCATGAAATCTGCTATAAGGCATGGCAAAGAGCTTTATAGGCATAAAACAGTAGGGCGAAACAAGCTCACAACACAAACACCTTTGTAAACAACAAAGTACAGTTGTGTTAATCAGTAGCATAAAGAGGTAACAGCTGCTCCATTATTTTCAAATTATTGCTTCCACAGAGGTTAAGTACCTATTACACAACTGTTTCCTTTGTATATTTGATGCAACACCACCTGCCAGCAATTAGCAAGAATGTCCTGGTTTCAGCTGGGATAGAGTTAAGTGTCTTCCTAGTAGCTGGTACAGTGCTGTGGTTTGAGTTCAGTAAGAGAAGAATGCTGATAACACGCTGATGTCTTCAGTTACTGCTAAGTAATGTTTAGACTAAGTCAAGCATTTTTCAGCTTCTCATGCCCAGCCAGCAAGAAGGCTGGAGGGGCACAAGAAGTTGGG
>JANZLQ010000095.1:4777125-4793836 GCA_026212715.1 Elanus axillaris | reverse complement strand
GCCAGGGCAGCTGACCCAAACTGGCCAACGAGGTATTCCATACCATGGGATGTCACATTCAGGAAATAACTGGGTGGCGTGGGGTGGGGATCACTGCTCAGGGACCAACTGGGTGTCAATTGGCAAGTGGTGAGCAATTACTCTGTGCACCATTTGTATATTCCAATCCTTTTATTATTACTGTTGTCGTTTTATTAGTGTTATTATTATCATTAATACTTTCTTCTTTTCTGTTCTATTAAACCGTTCTTATGTCAACCCTCGAGTTTTACTTTTTTTTTCCCCCGATTTTCTCCCCCATCCCACTGGGTGGGGGAGAGTGAGTGAGCGGCTGCATGGTGTTTAGTTGCTGGCTGGGGTTAAACCATGACAAAGAATTAATTCTTCAAGGAAAGTTTAAAACACAGAGTTACCTCAAATGTCTGTCCTTCCAAATCCTTTGCATCACACCAGTTTCCCCAAGGGTCTCGCACTCGTCGTCTTCTTGTACGCTGCAGCAAGCAAATCAACACAAATCAAGGATCTTATTCCTGAAAAAACTGCATTTACTTCATTTAATCAGCCATAAGAACATTGTCCAAAAGGTTACTGTCACGTGAATGTTACTAACAGTATGACCTATTTCCAGAAAAGAAAGAACACCCAGGAGTTCTGTAGAATGAAGTAGTACACAATCTGTCATGAAATATCATCAGTGAAGTTTTCAGTTTTTAAGGCTGTAAAGTGTAAGACCTAGTTGACGTTCCATGGATCATCAACACCTCTGACAGCAACAGTGCATTATTATCCAGCTCTGAATTATAGCTCAGACAAAACAAAAAAGCTATAAAACCAGTATGTTTACATCTAGTGTATGCTACAGTTCTTTATAATTCTTTTTAGTGGGACTGATTTAGTTTTCCCTCTCATCAACTGATTTATTTTGCTATGAAGTACTTAAAGATGCTACACTAAATGTGAATATGGAAATTAAGTCTGGCAAGCTTTGATAACTGACATAGTTATAGATGAGTTACTACTGTACTTAATTGTGTGCATAAGGCTCTCAGTAAGCCACATCATATACTTACTATACTTAACAGTTAAAATGCAAGCAACTTAATCATCCACTACCAATACACTCGACTATCTTCTGGCTAATTCAGGCTAATAAATGATGGAGAAGTGGGGAGGAAGGGCTTGGGGCTGCAGGGAAAAGACTGAAACACAATCGTAGTTAAATACCTGAACAGAAATCAAATGTGTAAGAGATCAGAAGTTAGGTCAGACACCTGTCAGAGAGCGGAACTTGAACTTAGAATGACACTTGCATTACAGGTCATGCTAATGAAACTGCAAAAAGAATAAGAGGACAAGTTTCCAGAAATGCCCTAGCTTGAAAATGAAAATTGAGAAGACCTTCATGCTGATGTTTTTCTGCCCTCAACCCCCTCACCAAAACATACCATGGACTGCAAGCGCTGAGCAAGCTGGTATGCTTCCACTGTGTCTTTGCCTTCTTTGGACCGTATTTTATCAGCTGGTTGTGGTCGGTTATAGACAGCCTGTTCTACAGGATACAGAAGAGAGATACACTGCACTTCAGTAAAGTATGAAGCCACTTATTACTGGTACAGAGCAACGAATGACATAGATAAGTGGTAACGACAAATGCCACGAAGAAAATAGCAACAACAAAAAACCCTGCAGTGAAAAGACATCTCTTGATGGTCATATTTACTGACTGATTATATAGACCTCTCCCACTACCACAGCATTTCTAAGACAGGAAAAACTCCTTCCTTACTGTTAAATTATTTTTAATAACCTTTACTTCAGAAAAAATATATTTGCAAGACATTCCTCCTCTCCTAGGTGACTGTCACTCAGTTTTGGATCAAAATCAATCCAGAGACTCTAAAACAATATTAAGGTGTAGATGTATATATACTTTTAACATGTCACATAATTTTAACATTTGAATCTTGCAAAAGGTAGCCCTGAGGATGAAGACATTGTTTTTTATTTAGGAAACAGTTATTATTCAGTGTGGGAAAAGAAACAATGACTTGAATTCTGTCTTACATGGAGGGAGAGCAGAATTTCAAATACAGCAGCTATGAAGAAAAAAAAAAATCCAACACTGGACACACAGGAAAGCACAAACCAAAAAAAACCACCTCACCAGCTGGTGTGCGATAAACGTGAGGTGGGGCAGGATGGGGAAAAGAAGAAAAAAAATATAAGAAAAGATCTTGTGTTAAACCAAAAATCCATATAATCCTGTAAGCAGGTTACAAACTCCTCTAGATTTTCAAAGGTCACGAGAGACAATCTGCACAGAAGATCCTTCCTAGTATGGATTAACCTGTATCCTTCTGTGTGAGCAGTATACCCTAACGTAACGCAGTCCTTCAACATTAATACCAAAATAGGCTACAGCCATACAGGTTGGAACATGGCTATACTAAACACAGTCCAAACAAAGATTCTCTTCTACAGAACTTAAATCTAACAACAATTACTATTTAAGACATTAAGAATATAGAGAAGTTGGAAGATTATCCACATGGATGCTTGATTCCGATTAAATGCAGTCATCTGCACTTCAATGAAGTGAACTTAAGACTTTTCTTTTAGACACATCTACTAATATTAATGTTCAGCCTTCACATGAAAATATTCATTTTAATTAAAAAAAAAGCAGACAATCAACAACAGATGTGTTCAGCAGGTACTGATTAGAATTTAAGTTCTGAACTGATTCCAATAAAAATACCTACCACAGCCAAAGTTAATTGCTCCTATTAATTCCAAGTATGTGTGGATCCGTCCAATGCAGTTAACATCGCCGCAGTTCTTAAGGCCTGGACGTACTGAAGTCTTATTCAGGTATTTGGGTTTACATCTCTCCCTAAAATAAAGTATAGCACATTGTCAAATAGTAAAACAAATCATGGCAGGAGGAAGGAATTTTGTGACTTAAGCTGAGGTTAAGATAAGCCACTGAAGGGTTTTTTTTCCCTCTTCAATGCATGCGCTACACACCACTATGCAGGGCAATCACAGCAAAAATATAAACTTCACAAAACACATACAATTTATTTTAGGGTTATTCATACACAGTCATACTTAGGCAGAGTGAAACTTATGTTCCATGCGTTACAACAAACTCTTCAACACAACTGCTGCCAGGAAGCAATTAATTACTCAGAAGTACTATCATACTGTTAAACTGATAGAAGAATGTCTGCATTAGATTTGTCTAAATAGCTCATATAATCATAGGCTTCCTTGGTGTAATAAATAAGCCTGTTTTCACTCTCTATGCACTTATGACTTGCTTTTAAACTGATAACTGAATCGTTTCAGTTCAACACTTCTCTGGTATGGAATTTTAGAGTTTCTTTACAACTAGAATAAGCTGTCAATACAGAAGACAACTAAATGAGAACAAGTTAAACTCAGCAACTTGTTCTACTTAAAAGCAAGCTAACCAACACAACAAGCACACAAAACAAAACCGGTAAGAGAACAAACTGTATTTTGAGCCTGCTACCACAAATCAATAAGGTTCCTTAAACTGATTCTTTGAAGATGGAATATAAAATATTTAAGTGCACAAGCACTACTCCACATTTATTCTTAATTTGAAGTATTTTTTTTGGTCAACACTTTGCTCTAGCACAGACTATTTCTTCTAGCTGCCCTTCTGCGAAGGCGGTACTACAATTCTATAATGAGGTCTGTAGCATTAATTTAATCAGTTATTTTGAGGAGCCATTTATTAAAACTGTATATGCATTCTTACATATAGGATGACAAAAACTGGAAGAAAATAACATAACCAAAATGGATGCAGCTTGTTCTGATACAAGACACTCATTTCCATAATGCTTCAAAGTATTTTCATTGCTTAGCTTCCAGAATGCCAGAAAAAAATAAACTGGGAAGATGCAAAAGCAGCATTAATAATCAGTGCTGTTCACTGGCAATCTTTATAATGAGACCATAAAATTAATTTTACTCTTTTCAGAATTAAGCTATTAATACTAAGTAGTGTTTTAACTACAACAAAGCAGGACGAGTCATCTTAATCATTTATTTCAGTAAATGAAATTAATGCATCTTACCATTGATCCAAAATATAATTCCTAATTTTCAAGTAACGCTCTGGTGTTTTGGCCTGGCGCCCTTCAAAAAATTCAGGAATAGCTTGCTTTTCTTCTTCCAGAATGATGCTTCTGTCAACCTCTGCTTCTTGATCAGGTGGCTTAAGTTCCTCTGCTTCTTCTTGATGATCTTCATCCACTTGGCAGGGGGAAGGAAAAAGCAATCCATTATCAGCCAGGTCTCTCTGTTCCTCATTATGCTCCTGATCAGTTACTCGTTTAGTACCACTAGATGTTACTAGCCTGCCTTGTTCAGCTTTCTCAACACAATTATTGTATTGCTGGTAATCTAAGTTCACAGATTTGTCACCGTTCAGGTGCTGAGAACATGTTGCTGCAACACCTGGAAATACTAATGCATCCACTGTATCTTGCTTGGTATGTTGAAGATCATCTTTAGCTAAAGAAACTGCAGAACTGTGTCCAACAGATGAAAAAATATGTTCCATTCCCTTCCTTTCTTCAACTGGACTTTTTGAAATAACACATAATGCAGATTTTCCAGTTTCTTGCTGGAAGGTAGGAGAAAGTAGTTCATCCATGTCATCAGTTATGTCTACTTCTTCATCATCTGACAGCTTTTCGATTTTCACTGCATTCAGATTGGGATCTGCATGGCCTCTCAAGTTTCCAGATGACCATGCTTCTACCCTTATCCCATCTTCAGTAGGAAGACTGCTCCCACACTGACTTTGCTCTTCTTTTTCAGAATCACCATTTTTTGCCTTGGGAAAATATAAAACACTTTCAGGAGGGAAAAACAAAACAATCCCCTCTGTCTCCCAAACAGTCAGAACTATTTTACTTGAACAGCAGACATTCTGAAGTGTTTCTTCCTCATCTTACCCTTGTAATACATTTTAATCCACTGCAATTGACTTTTACACAGCATTATAGGTATACTTCTAGCCCAAGTGGAAATTAACATGTCTTTCCATTCCAAAAAACCTAGACAGTAGTAATTTCTTCTTAAATGCCCCCAAAGTCCCAAATGAGGCTAAAGCTAAAACAACAACACACAGCTGAAACAGCTGTAGAGTGGAAAACAAGTATTTTCAGACTAACAACCAACAGTATAAGAGACTACAATTATACTACATTTATTGTTTAGTTATACCAGCAACAAAAATACTGAAGTCATTCCAGGAATTTGAAATCAGGTTTGACTTCACATTTAAATCTGTAAATAAGCATATTCCACTTTTCTGAATAGGGGAATAGAATATGAACTTTTAACAGTAGTAACCTGAAAAGACGGATCAAAAAGCAAGCTACAAGTACAACAGCATACTTGTCGACCAGTCTTTTTGCTAACTACAGAGATACTCCATTTACCTTGTTCTTAAAATACTGCCGAGCATAGCTCTTTACTTGTAGAACAGTACGACTTCCAATCAACTTGGCAATTTTCGTCCACCGGCGGCCAAATTTCACCTAGTACAACAAAGCGCTTTTAAGTTACCCAGATTCTAACATTCCAGACATTTCACTTTATGTTCCAGAAGAGTTTGAAAATTCAATTATTCATTACAAATGCACAAACAGTATAGCAAACCCATGGTGAAGAACCTCACTATTCATATTCTACCAAGAAGAAAATAACATCCAACACTAAGAACTATTGCTATTCTTACCTAGAGGATCTTCACCCGATACAGGCACATTGTAAATTATGATGGCTACTAACCCAAGGAATCCTACCAAAATGAATTTGTACTTGGCAAAGCAAACCCTGTTACATTCAGCACTGTATGACCATGTAATCTCTAAAGACTTCACAACAGTAGTTGAAGGATTTCACTTTATTAGCTGATTTGCCTTAAGAACACACTCTACTTCCTGTAGTTCACTACAGCATTATGATTGTACAGTTCATAAAGCTGTATATTTGAGATATTTTGTGATCTCAAATTGTAATCAGCCTCACATGAAAAAAATCTGGTAAACAAAGCCATTTAGGGGGATTCAATCAGTATAAATCTGACTGATCATTACACTCTTAGTAGACAGCAACTATTCTTAACACATTAGAAGTACAAAAGCAGAAGCAGATCAATATAACATGCTTATTAATATTAATTACTGTTTTGCTATTTAAAATCAACTAATGACTTCTATTCAAAATATTACATATATAAACAAACTTACCAGTCCTTGTTCAAACAGTTCTTTTTCTTCTGATGTCCACTTTAATGAGTAGCTAGCTGATTTTGTAGGTGATCGCACCCTAGGAAAACAGGACACAGAAGTTAATACTTTCCTAAAAACATATATTCTCAAATCCCAGTAACTGAAGGCAACTTCTGACAAGAGGACTACTCCCCATCTTTGGTAAAACTCAGGGTATTGTTTTAAATATGAATGTGACTGTTAAAATATTGAGAAACAAGTCAGCTTCTGCATCACAAAGGAAGATTCATGGCAACACAAAATCCATCAGTAACTAGTGGTACAGAAACACATAAAAGAAGCAAACAGAAAAGTTCAGGCAAGAAAGCCAACGAGAAGTAACAGCGTGTGGTTTTAGCTTTTTTTTCATAAAGACCACTGTGCTACAAAACCCAAACTAGTTTACTACAGGCCTATTATTACACACAACAATATTTCTTTGTGTTGAAAGGTCTATTAAATAATTTTGTACAGCCAAACAAAACAAACTAAGGAGCTGTAACTTATTTTTTAAAGTAGAGTCTGGTAACAAAAAAAAAAAAAAAAGATGCCACACTTAAAAAATGCAACTCAATCATTAAAACGTACGTACATGACTTTTCCAGTTTTCTTATGTGGGCTGCAAATAAAAAACAAAGTGCAAATAAAAATTAGTAATTGCGATGCTATTGCATATCTTAGCAAACCACATTATTTGGGAAGGACTTTTCATTTCTTCTCATCTGAGAATTTTTCCCAGAACACAGCTTACCTTTTCATAGATCTTTTCTCCACTTCCTTTTGATTGAGCCATATTTTTTCAGAAAGTGATTTACTAGACAAATAATATCTGAAATTGTTATTAAGTAAGTTTTCAAAGCATCAGAGATGTTTGTACATGTGGGAATACCAATAATCATATAAATTACACTGGTTCATAATTATTCAGCTGTAGAAGCAAGTACTGTACTGCTTTCAAAACTGAAATACACACAATTTCACACACTCCTATTAGCTTAAGGCATAAGGAAGTGACATTTGACTTCTGAACCCCTCTGCTCACTTTCAGCAAACTAGGTATCCTGTTTCTACCACAGCATTCTTCTTTTTTTGACAAGGAAACCATACTAAAGTAATTTTCATGATAACCTATGATACTGATAACCTATTTTCAAATTAAGCCTCAATAATTCATTCTGTTAGGAAAACTAATTGTTTTATTTTCCCATTCCTCTATTACTTTATATTACTACACTCGGTTACAAAAAGAACATGAAAATAAACTAGCCCATGATTACTACTGCTATAATCTACCTAATCTGTGAGGTCAAATTATGCCAGAAATGCTACTACTGGACTAATTAAAACAACATTTTATAAAAAATAAATAAAAAAGCAGCAGCTGTTCTTTCCCATTTTCGTCTTGCATGCTGGCAGAAATATGAATGTAGCCAGACAAAATCCGACAGTAAACCAGTCCAAGTAAAGAACAACTCAGCAAAAAGAACTAGCTGGTTTTAGCCAGATCAGCTATGTGATCAGGTTCACTACGAAGCCACGCAAATAGCTGCATCAGCGCAATGCTAGAGGTGGCACTGAACAAGCAGCAGAAGTGGGGATGAATATTGTTATTTTTGGTGCCAGTGCCCGCTTAAATCTGACAAGCTTTGGAGTAATTTTCTGAAGAATCAGAAGCACCAGAGGAAGCTACAGGCAGCTAGATGATTAATTCAGTGGTCCTCCTTGATTTCTACAATCTACCTACAAGATGACAGTGCTTCAGTCATCTTAACAAGAAAAAATGTGTCCAGTTCCTTTGGAAACAGGAAGTTTTTTATTATTACACAGGAAAATGTAGAAGCAAATCAGCAAAAGGATACTCTTCTTCCAGCAACATTTTCTCAATGACAGCCCTGTTTTCTTCACTAATGCTGCTGTCCAACGTCCATGGCTGCAAACAATACAAATATGTTTTAATATTTGAATTCTGTCACGCTGTTACTTGAGTATCAAGAATGTATGACAGTTCCTAAAAGCAAACAAAAAGCGCTGTTTAAAAACCTAAAAGAGCATGTACATGGAGGGAAGAGAATGGAGAAAAAAGAAGTTCTAATAACCTTGCTAGAAGTACCATTCATTTAAAAAATACTTACGAGACTGTTGTCAGTTCTCCAAGATGAATAAAGATAGTGATCCTGCAGCAAGCTTGAAGCTGTTTTCTCATGATCTCTGAAAGAGATTCCCGTGTTCAAAACAACACAGACATATTCAAACAAAATGAATGCTGTCAGAATGAAAATAATGGTGTAGTAACAAAAACATTAACAGAAGATGACAGAATTAGATACTAAAACCAAAATCATATAGCACACAGTATTATATAATGTTACTTTCTTATAATATTCCATTAGACATATCATAAATCCACCTCAGTGAATCATCTTTTTTAGTAATCTCAGTAGCAATGCCTCACCTATCCCACTGCAGACTGTAAGAGATACCAGTGAAACCCTGAATAGTAAAAATTCTCATCTGGAATGACTGAAAACGGGAGGAACCATGTAAAATATACACAAATGAAAGAAGCCAGATTTTAATGGAAATATAAAGAACTATATTTTTAATACTAAAAGCATCATTGAGTTGTATTATATCCACTTGACATTTCTACATCTTCCCCCCAACGAGGTAAAAACACCCTCTTGTAAAGACAAACCTTTTTTCCTCCTTAGGAAAGCTCATACTTACACAAGATTTAGCGGAATCCTATCATACAGAATTGTTAGTGCTCTTATGGCCTTCATGCAGGTTATGTTTGATCTTTTCTGTAAATACCTATTACTTTTAGAAATCTGTCACTGATTAACATCATTGATCAACTTTCTTCTATTTTAATGCAGCATGAAATCTCCTTAGTAATTACTTGTTTTCAAAAATCTTTGCTTCCAGAACATTCAGGCGTTTCTGAAGACTAATTAGCCCTATATCCCCTGCGATGCTACTAAACTAAATTCACCTACTATTCCCATCTGCTTTGTGCCAGCAGTTCAAACCTCTCTTTATAGGTAAGGATAAACCCCCACGTACAGCCAGAAACCAACGGGACTCCTGCTTCTTTTGGAGCATATCAAGAAGCGGGCCAGATCAATAGTCCCCTTTGCCCAATATTCTGTCTCCAGCAGTGGCCCGTTCTACTCGAGGACAGCACACTTGTCCGGCCACCGCCTCCGACACAGTCCTCCTATGCTCTCCCAGCCTCTGCAACTGCTAGATTTGTAGTGTTACGATCGCTTGCCCACTCTCTTCCACACCT
Organism: Elanus axillaris; assembly: GCA_026212715.1. Classification (NCBI taxonomy): domain Eukaryota; kingdom Metazoa; phylum Chordata; class Aves; order Accipitriformes; family Accipitridae; genus Elanus; species Elanus axillaris. Next base: position 4,784,224 of record JANZLQ010000095.1, on the reverse strand, counting down.
GTTTACAGGCAAGACCCCTTACCCGTAAATTTGTGGAATCGGTTTTCTGAACCCCCCCTACGCTCGGTTTCCCGAACCTATCTGCCTCCACCCGTTCGCTACCACTTACGCACCGCAGTACCTTCTGTCTATGTAGTTTAAAGGAGTCTCCTAGCAGCCTCACCAAGTGTCCGCATTTCACGGACTGCTGGATGCGACGACACATGTTCTGCATTCCCCTCACCCCCCTAAGATTTCACAGGCCCTGTTCTCAGTGCCCGGCCCGAGGACGCCCCACACTGGCGCTCCCCCACCCCCCACCCTCGCCCGGCCCTCAATGAGACTCCAAGGTCTCTCCCCCGAAGCGCCCGGCAGCGGGAAACAGCGGCGGCGGCGGCTGCCCGGGCAGCCCTCTCGGCAAGCGACAGCCCTCCCCCCACCGCCCCCTCACGCCAACCCCGGCCGCCGCGGCCACGCAAACCCTCCCTGGCCGCCGGGGCCGGGGGGCGGGCGGGGTACAGAGGGGACGCGCTGACCGGAGCGGCAGAGCTACCAGCCCGCCGCACGGCCCTCGCTCACCCCGGTGCCGCCGCCTCTCCGGGCACGGCCGCCGGCTCCCCTTCGATATCCACCTCCGGCTCCTCCACCGCCGCCATGACACCGGCCCTGCCGATGTCGCGAGAAGAGGCGGGAGAGGGGCGCGGCACTTGCGCAGCCGCCCTCAGTGAAGCTGCGCCCTGAGGAGAAGCAGGGGCGGAGGCGGGAGAAATGGCGCTGGGGTAGGCGGGGCGCGCAGGGGGCAGCTGAGGGCAGGGCCGGGCGCTGAGGGGGCGGCTTCCAGGGTACAAGCGAAGGGGAAGGGGGTGAATGCCAGGCTGAGGGGGGGGAACGCGCTGGGGCTGAGGGGGAAGAGGCAGCCTGAGGGGAAGAGGGAGCCCGCCCAGGCCGCGTGCCTCGGTGCCCGCCGCTCCTGCAGGCCGCCCCGCTTCGCTGTGGGGTGGGAGTGCTGCGAGGGGGAAGCCGTGCCTCAGGGCCGCCGGGCCGGGCGGAGATCCGCCTGGTGAGTCGCCTTGCCTCGCCTGCGGTTGCTGAAGCACGCCGGGGGAGCGGGGGGTTGCGGGGCTCCCGGGGTGAACCCGGGCCCGTTGGAGAGTGACGGGCTGGTTGAAGAGGGACACTTCCTTCGGGGTATCGTGCTGCAGATGTCGTTTTTTGCTGGCCTCTGCCCGCGTACTTCCAAGCGTGCAGTCGTGTCTTCATTCATCTAGAAGGTGGCAGCAGCAGGGCGTTTTGCGGGGCAAGCTAAAGCGTTGTGGTATGGCTATGAAAATCACAGTTTTGGTCCCATACATTCATAAATCAGTGTTTCGTTCCACAAGAAGTATCTGGCCCTTCTTGGTAATTTGGCTTCTAATCACATACTGAAAGGAAGTGTGAAGAACCATGGGGGTTGCTTATCGTTATATGGAAAATGACCACAGAGAACCTTCCGTCAACTCAAGAAAGTGTTTCTGTTTTAAGAGATGACAATACAAGTATTTTGAACCAATAAACTGTGTTGCAACCTTTTTATTCAGAACATTTCATCTTTGTGCTGAAGTCGATTTGAAAGTGAAATTAATAAACAGCAAATATGATTGTTTTCATTATCTCTACTTAAAAATGCAAAATCTGGACAAAGGGTATGATGAAAGATGGAAGAAAAATAATTGTTATAGTCTCGAGATCTGTCAATACCATGTCATAGGGTATAATACAGAAATGTCTAAAGAGGGTCTAGCCAAATATTGAATGTCAGCGTAGCACCTAACAGCATCCTGAAAACAACATCATTGTGTTAGCAAAGTTTTGGGCACGCACTGCTCCTCTGGTTGGTTTATGCCAAGCCTCCTGATAGGATTTATTAGCATGGGGAATGAGTGTAGTAAATCTAGAACAGAGCAACCCCACACTAGTAAAGTTGCAGGGAGATGCTTTCTGATCTCCATTTAGCTCAGAGACCATAAGCATTGGCATAAACCAAGGTAATACTACATTGCCCTCAGGAGAGCCAGTGCTGTTCAGCTCTTTGCTACCCTGCTTCTCCCCTTTGTTCAGTTATAGCTGTGGAGTAAGTTGGATCAGCTGACATGTACAATCTAGAGCAGGCGTGCATGACTGGACTGAAAGGGAGGGCAGATCAATCTCTTCTGGCAGCATTCTGCAGTTAGGTCTGCCTAAGCTACACAAAACTATTGTTACCCACTCCCAGTATCTCTATACTCTATATCCTTGAGGATACAGATGTCTCTTTATTCATAATAGATGCCTTTTTCAAAATGTGATTTTACCAGACAATGCTTAACTAATCTATCCATACAGGCTAATACTGGAAGATACATGAAAAGTTATTTTCTATCTTTTTTTTTTTTTAAAGCCTTGATTTATATTAGAGGAGGTTGTACACAATGTGTTTAAGATGGGTGCTTTTTAAATAAGTTCCAAGTATGAGATTGGTGAGAGAAGCAAATGACTAATCAATATTCAGAAGTTTAACAGCGTCTTTAAGATCCCTTTTTTCCATAGCCACCTTTGATTGCTGAGTTAATTCTGCCTGCCCTAACATAAGTCTCAATCATGCTGGGCAACAGCACTACCCAAATTACATTAAAAGAGAATTACGCATGTAAGTTTAGAAGTTTTTGGTTTATATCTTCATTTTGTTATTAACATTTTCTTTTTCAGAAGTGTTACAATTTGAGCCTGATTTTCTGTTTTATTAAATTCTGCTACTTGCAATGGGGTCTTTTTGAGACTATTAGCAGCTAGTCAGTTTGCTTTTTCTCCTTGTGACCAGTTTACAACGGAATTTGCAGCATTAGAATGACCAGCCTTGCACGCATAATGCAATGGAGTATCCTTGCTGCTAAGGCATTAATGGCTGCCCCGTAGCTCAGTAATAGATTTATCAAGTTGCTGTGTCCATATTCTGCTGCAGTATGCAGCGTGATCTTTCTCCAAATGTTTCTGTCATCAATATTTTTATTCTTCCCTGATGTCAGAAGAATTTTTATGATGTCTGTATAGCCTTTGATGGCTGCATAGTGCATCGGAGTACATCCGTCCATGTCCTTAGCTCCATGTCTTCCTTTATTAGCTATCAGAACTTTCACGATACTGAGATGTCTTCTCACAGCTGCAGTGTGCAGGGGAGTCTTTTTCTCCTTGTCTTGTGCGTTGGGGTCAGCGTTAGTGTTCAAAAGCATCTCTACCATTGCTTTGTCTCCCCTTTCAGCAGCAAAATGTAATGGTGTTTTTGACTGCTTATCCTTAACATTAACATTTGCTTTGTGGTACAACAGCTGTTGGGCAACATTAGTGCTACCGCTTTGACTTGCAATATGCAGGGGAGTAACAAACTCTTTAGTGACAGCAAATTTTGGCCCCGGCATTAACTAAAAGGCCAACTCATGCTCCTTTATTATGAAGTGCAGCAACATGGAGCGGTGTTTCATTGGTTTGGTTCATAAGGTTAAATTCTATCCCTTTGTGCAGAAGCAGATTTGCGATGGGAGCAGCCCCAGCTTGAACTGCCAAATGCAAAGCTGTGTCTGAAGCAGGAGTCTTTATGCCAAAATCTGCTCCCTTTTTGATTAGAACTTCGGCTGATTCAGCTTTGCCTCTTTCACATGCCAGGAGTAAAGGAGTGTACTGCATCTCATTGTAGGCGTTTATATCTATACTTTTGTCAATTAAAGCTGCTACAATACCATGCAGATTTTTCTGTACAGCTCTAAAAAGAGCTGACTCCATTATGTCAGATGACAAATCGTTAGAATATTCTAGTAGTATTTTGAAGATGGATGGGTGGTTGCTGTTGAAGACTCTTTCAGTCATATTGGAATCAACACTGGCTCCAGCTTCTAGCAGTATTTTTGCAGTATTTTCAGACCCCTGAGAAACTGCGTAACTGAGAGCAGTCTGTCCCCTTTCATCCTTTCCATCAATGGAGGCACTAGCCTTTAAAAGCATTTTTGCCAGACTGCTCTCATCGTTAAGAGCTGCCATGTGCAAAAAAAGTTGTGCTGGTTCCTGTAGCTTCTTGCCTCTTCTTTCAGGAGCATCTTCAATATGTGACTGTGGTTATTCTGTGTAGCCAAATGAAGTGGTGTCTTGCCTTCCGTATCCAAACTGTACATATAAGCACCACATTGGAGAAGCACTTTCACTGCGTCAGCATAGCCTTTCTCAGCAGCCCTGTGCAGTGGTGTTCTTCCTTTCTTGTCCTTCACATCTACCTTTGCACCTTTGCTGATCAAAGATTCTGTTACTGTTAGATGTCCATTAGCAGCTGCAACATGAAGAAGTATTTCACTTGAAGAGTTTAGTGCATTAATATGATTGTATTTCAATGTCCTCTCTAACTCAGAAAGATAGCCTTTAGCAACTGCATCAAATATGCCAACATCAGCATGATCTTTTCTAGGTTTTGCTGCCCTTTAAAGTTTAGTTTCTTTTCCTTTCTTCTTAATAGCCTGTTCTTGCTTTTTTCTTCTAGGACTGTCTTTTTTTTCATGGTGCTGTTCACTGCTGTTTTCAAACCAAACCTTGTCTTTTTTGAGTAAGTATCCTACCAGTTGTTTTCTAGCATCTCCAATGCTTTCATTTACTTCACTGATGTATTTTCTTATTTTGCTGTAAAGTTTTGGCTCCACTTGCTTTAAACATGGATAAAAAAAGAGCCTGCAGGCTTGTTCACCTTGAGAAATTAGTATGTCTAAAACTCGAGAGTTCTTTTCTGATCGTGTCCTGTAGAAACTCATGACCATCTTTTCTTCTGGGCTAAAAATACCATTGTCTATCAGCCAGTTCAGAAGACGGTCTGAGTCTTTTATGCCTTCTACTAGCTCTTCTTTTGTAGTCCTTAGGACTTCAATTGCATATGGGTTTGTAAACAGGCTAGTTGAATGCATGATCATATTGCTAATCAAAAAGTGAATTGAGCTATTGTTTCATGTTTGGAGTTAAATATGAAACAGCAAAGCAGGCTCACATCATTTCACACATTTCTTTTCATAGAACTATGAACCAACAACTGTTGCAGTTCAGTGGTAAATCTTTAAAGAATTATAAAGAATGCAAAACTCCCTCACCTTCGGGTTTCTAGTTGTTAGAAGTCCTTTGATCTTCTCTGTTCTTCCTTAGCAACAAGTGAAGTTTAATAACAAAACAAAAATCTGTGATATGTAAAGATATTTCATTTGGAAGACTTCTTCCAGATTTCTTACACATAATTAAGGAGAAAAATATGGTTTTGTGATTCTGATAGTTGGATAGATGATACTTGTTTATCAAGTTCCTCTGTTCCTCTGGCCAAGCAGTTTCTTGTAGGTGCCTAAATGACCAGTCCATTAAACATGACAAAAGAAAATTCACAGCATAGTTACTGTTGCCATGATTACATAATGTATGATCTTAAAGGAAAGAGTACACATTGCCAGCTACATAGGTGAAAGCCTTATAATGTAATGAAGTAAAAACATAAAGATGTAGATAAAAATAAACTGTATAAGCGGCTAGTTATGAAAAGTGATCCAGCCTTTCTAATATGAGTTACAATTTCAGTCTATGAGGTATATTTAACTTAAAGGCTAATTAGCTTGTCATTCCTGCTGTAACCTGGAGTCTGTCTGGAACTTAATTCTTTTACATGAGGTGGATCAAGGCGAGTGATTCAGTATGCTACATTTAAAGTATAATTAAATAGAGCTTCAAATCTGGGAATATGTATAGTCTTTGATAGGGGTGTAGGACCTTTGAATCTAGCTGTAATCAATTTAAGTTATTGGTGTTAAAATTCCTCATGGAGAGAAGGAAATAGAATAATAATCATCTACACGTTTTGAAACCAGTTGAGAGAGAAATTGAGCTTAGAGAGTTCTGTAAGATCTCGAAGTAAAATGAGAGAAATTGAGCTTACAGAGTTCTGTAAGAGCTAGAAGTAAAACGAGCTGAAAAACTGAAAGCTTGAGCTTATTTAAGCAAATGGGAAACTTTGCCATCTGTTTTTTAGTTTGGTGCCCTTCCTGTTGGGTCCTGCTGCCTTTGCATGTATTTTCTTTAATAATATGCACTATGCGACTGATAAGATTTTTAATTTTTTTCTGTTGACTTTAGTTTTATAAGTAAGATTGCAAAGCTTATTCTATTTAAAAAAAAAAAAGATTTATTGAAGAAATATCTGGGAAAGGCAAGACTTATAACATATATTTTGAAAGCCAGCCAGTTACAAAGTCAGCAAATTTGACAGCCAATTTAAGAGCCCAATAATTCCTCTGAAACGCAGAGAAGGGCTCTACACCAAGAGTAGCAAAACCTTTGTCATTTAGTTTATGACTGTTAACGTATAACATGGGAAACTAGTTTATTGTAGGGAGTCAGGAGGTCTGAATTGTGTTCCCAAATCTGCTAATGACTCAGTCTGTTGTCTGCAAATTATTTAGTCTTCAGATTTGACTTAACAGAGTACTGAACATCTGTCTGTGTCTTGAGTAAATTAATAGTCCTTACTTAAAGTTTGTTGAAATGGGATCTTTATGTCATCATTATTATTGGTCCCATGCAAAACAGAGATAGCAATACTTGATTACCTTCACAGGAAAGTTTTGAGTTCTGGCAGTGGAAATTGTTACATGAGTGCTGAGCAGTTTTGTTATATAGACAGCACAAGAACTTTTGGAGCTCCTGGAAAATTTAAACCCAGAAATTGTGATATTCTTTAAAAGTCTATTAGTATTGCACTAATTTCCTAGCGTTCTGAATACAGAAATTTTACTAGTTGTCATGGTCTAACCGCAGCCAGCAGCTAAGCACCACGCAGCTGCTCACTCATTCCCCCACCCAGTGGGATGGGGGACAGAATTGAAAAAAAAAAGTAAAACTTGTGGGTTGAGATAAAGACAGCTTAATAGGACAGAAAGGAAGACAATAATAATGATAGTAATAAAAAAATAATATGATAACAACAACAATAATAATAATAATAATAAAGAATTGGAATATTCAAAACAAATGATGGATAATGCAGTTGCTCACCACTCGCTGACTGATGCCCAGTTAGTCCTGAGCAGTGATCTGCGCC
>JANZLQ010000095.1:4764397-4777024 GCA_026212715.1 Elanus axillaris | reverse complement strand
CCCCACTTCTTGTGCCCCTCCAGCCTTCTCGCTGGCTGGGCATGAGAAGCTGAAAAATCATTGACTTAGTCTAAACATTACTTAGCAACAACTGAAAACATCAGTGTGTTATCTACATTCTTCTTATACTGAACCCAATACATAACATTATACCAGCTACTAGAAGGAAATTTATCTCTATCCCAGCCGAAACCAGGACACTAGTAAACAGTACAAATGAAAGGGTGCAGTACTCCTAACTGGCCTTCAGGAGGAACATTTGAACAATGTATGCAGGCAGCATCTTTCAGAGCCACCGTGCGACTTTATTTTGGGAAAATAATCTGAGCAAATTAGTTGTTACTAGATGCAAATCACAGTCTTCAGAATATAATTATGCATTTTTTAAAAAAAGTTCTTCATTATAAGTATGTGACTTATGAGGAAATTCTGTCTTGAAACAATTGCATTTGACAAGAAAAATTTGGAAGTTTGTTGTATGGATTCGTTTTTAGAAATTATGTCTTAAAAGCCTTTGGTTTTTAATTAGTATTTTAACTACTTTTAGAATTAAGCCTTTGTTCCAACAATGACTTCACAAAAAGATTAAAAACCCTAACAGTTGAAAAGAGGTACAGAATTGGGTAATTGAAGCATGCTTTTTGTTTATATCTTTTTAACTTATTAATTCTCTTTATTTGACATATAAATGTTTTAGAGAAGGGAAAAATATTAAGGTTCCACACCTTTTCTTCTTTAGCTAAGTGCATGAGACCACAAAGGTGTGGGATCACCAGGAAGCTCTTCATTAAAAATAACAGTGGCAAAATTTAATATTACTAAAGATCTAAGACAAGAAGTACGTTGGAGAGAGGAAGAGGCAAATCTTTGGCTGCCTTTGTTATCTTTTACATTTATTTGTTGTCTGAGGGGCATAAGATGATTTTTTTTTCTTGCTAAGTGCTTCACAGACCTCTTCTTTTATTTCTGTTGGCTTCTTTAGCTCCACCTATCCAAGGATTGTTCCTTATTAATTTATTTTGAAAAGAAAATTATGGGGTTTGCTTCTGTCTTCTTTGTCAGATAGCTCTTAAGGATTTTTGTGTTCAGCAGTATAGGTATATAGCAGGAATATATAGCAGATCAGTTTATATGCATTGAGGAAATTTTATGTTTTACTCTAGAAGGACGTAGTAATAAATCCTGATTCGTACAAGTGCAGGTTCAGCTTCAATAGTGTCATCAAAGAAACTTCATGCTGTAGATGTGCTGATTGTATTTTAATTCAGTGTGTTGTCAAGAAGCCTGTAGCAAGTAGATTATCATGACATAGTAATACTGAAAATCTTCACATAGACCACTTAAGCTCTAGTATCATTAAGCGCAGAAGTAGGACTCTGTGTATATGTAAGATTACCTTAATTCAGGTAGATCTATGTATACTCAGCACTGACTGTGGGAGGATATTCAGCTGAAAACAACATGGTGGAGTTTAGAGCAGGCCTTAAAAAGGGCATGTGATGCTATTGATAGGAAAGATCTCTGGTTTTGCCTCTGCTGAATAAGTGTCCATATAGGGAACTGTTTTGACCCAGCTGTAGCTGAGAGGCTTGAGCCAGTTATTTCTGACATGCAATCTCAGTTTTGCTACTGACTTGTGTCCTTGGGCAAATCACTTAATCTCTGTGCCCTCTTTACACAAGCATTAAAAAAGGAAATCTTCTTCTACCTCACAGACATGTCCTAAGTATTTATTAATGTTGGTGCAGTGCTTTGAAGTTATAGAGTGCTTTGAAGTTTTTGTCCTTTGAAGTATTGTTTTCTGACTTCTCAAAGATGAACATTTATGTCTTAAATTAACACGTGCCCGTGTTTTCGATGTTATTTTATGTTGCTATGTCATCATCAAATATACATTTAATTTTCTCTATTTTAATTTCTCAAAGATGAAAGCAACCCAAACTACACCTTGCATATTGCTAATTCAACATGTGAGATGCTGTGGCCGTGGGAGTGAGGAACCTGTAGAGGTCACCAGTTCTCCACCGAGGCTTTGCCACTCTGAGCCCGCAGCCTGCAGCTGTGGTTACTGTCTTCTGCTGAAACGGCATGTAATGCAACTGAATGACTTCCAGTAACTTCTTATGTTCTCTAGGGCATTTTTCGTGATAAAACTGATAGAAGGCCAAACATTAATAACACGGTTTCACTCACCGTGATATTTTAATATTTCCCAATATGTACTTTAATTTCATTTAAGACAATTGTTTGCAGTAATGCCAACTGTTTATTGGGAACATATCTCGCTGTAGAGTAACTGGCTCATAAGAGATAATAAAACCAACATCATTATCTAAACATCATGAAGGATGGAGAAATATATCTGGGTAATCAAGGCATTTTCATCACTAAATACGGCTCACAAATAAAGCTTTGTTTTGCATAACCAGAGACCTAAGTGTGGCCTAGTTGTTTGAGGTTGAAATATATTTAGGTATAGCTAGATTGAGAAACAGCAGTGTTAGAAGTGTTCATGATGATGATTAGAGTGTACTTGACCTATTATAACAGTGGAAGAGAAGCTGACTAGTCGAATGCCTGCAAGAGAGACAAAATGTTGTGCTTAGTTTTGCCTAAAGATTAACAGCAGTAAATTAGGGAAGTCAAAAGGGGAGCTCTGGCACTGAGTGATCTTGTTTGTGTTAGTCATATTTCTGTAAAGTAGGCTTGGGACCTTCCTGCTGCTGAGAAATCTCTAGCCTGGCTGGTATTTAAATGTGAGGTGTTCCCTAGAGTAGTGCCGTCCTCTGAGTGGTACTGGCACACGCAGAACATGCGTATCATCAGGGGCCTGCTGGAAGGGGAGGGAAAGCTGATCTGTACAGTCTCACGTTTTGCATCTCAGACTAGCACGCTGGGCTCCCATCTTACCCTCTCTGCAGCTTATGCGTTGGCCGGGCATAAGCACCGCTGCAGAGTCCTGTGCCAGGTCCTATACTTCAAAGAGGTACCTCGCAGAAGGCACAGCTTCCCAGCTTTGTCCACTTTCATGGATGCTTTAAAAAGACTAGGTTATAATACAACAGATGATATAATAATTCAGTTATTTTATTCTGTTTCCAGTACAAGTCGCAATGTTAACCCAACACTATAATACTATTTCCTCGAGTATAAACAAATGAAGATTGTGTTAAGTGCTGCACCCGTACAATGCAAAATGTTCTTTTTTCCAAAGGTTAACGTGTACTTTTATAAAGTTTCCAACCTGGGGTAATTGTAAGTGGATAATACATGCCTGCAAAGTGCCACTAATGGCTGTAAATGCTGATAGAACAGGCTATCTGGATCGAACTGTAGGAATGAGGCTTAACATACATAACTTGACCAAAGTGAGGATTAGGATTGTTTCTCAATTCACCACGCATATATTAGTGAAGTTCAAGAAGACTGACCAAACTACTTAGAAACCTTTTTTGCCATTCGAGTTTTTTAATAATTAGATTTAAGTATTTTTCCAAAGTTCTTCATGGCATTATTTGCCAGGTAGTTTTCTGAGAAGCTACATAGTGGAGGTAGAAGGAAAAAAAGCTTTCTAATTTAGCTTCACAGAGCTAAAGAAAAGCAACGTTCTTGTTTAAGAACATAATAAATAAAATAAAAGTTGGTTTGAAACAAACAGAAAAAAATGTTAGTGGTGATATGATGAAATATATATTTAGTTACTGCAATTTTCATAATGTGAATTTTAAAAAAATTACAATTTTTATGTTTGATGAGTATTACTAGTTATTTGTTTCTATACATATTTATTCTGCAGAAGACTCTATTGTCACAAGCTTAATTTAAATTTAAGAACTAATTTGCCTGTTAATCTGTTGACAACCTGGACACTAGTACTGATTTTACTATTGAGGAGATAGCATTTTCCAATTCATTGGCTTAAAGTTGTATCAGTGTAATGATTTTTATCTTATAATTTTAGAAGTTAAATGTGTCCTTTCAGGCCACCACTAATAGAAAGCAGTTATGACAAAATGCTAGCCCTCATATCATTAGCATAAAATGTAAATGATGTAAAAGTATTAAGTTACTAAATGCTGAGGCAGCTTCAAGGATCAGCAAAAACCAAATGGAGGAAGGGCCAGGTTTTTTCTCCAAAATGGGCAGATTTTTTCCCATTTTAAACCAAACAAGCCCTTGTGGTTTTGAGTCAGGAACATACACTTTGTCAGTGAAATCTTACAGAACAAAATACTTTATAGATGTTATTTAACTGCTGAAGACCAAGGTCCTCCTTACACCCCCTGTACTCATCAGGCTAACCTTACTGGGACATTACTCCCAGAAGGTGAATACAGTGCTGCCACTAGATCTCCCACAGGAGCCTTTTATGCCAAATTTGCTTGGTAGATGTAGAGTAATTTGTGAAAAACTATTCTGAATTTGCACCAGTACACAAGCAGAATTTTGTTCTTACTGATTATAAAATGCTATAGATATGATTAGAGACTAATGTCACTTTGAAAGGAATATTGTTTTGCCACATCATAAACCAGTTTTAATTGCTATTATTTATGAAGTTATTAGTTAAATGTCGAGCATCAGACATAATACAGTCATTTACCCAAACAATGTCTTGCTAATGAAGTCTACACACACTTTGAAGTTTTGCCCTCTCTGACGAATCCATTTACAATAAGATGTATATAAATTTGATTTATTATGTCAAAAGAATTTTCAAATCCATTTGTTTTAGTTCCATAGCTGGTTTTTTCTGAATTTGAAGAAATCTATAACTTAGTTCAGTGCAGAAAATAATATCAATATTTTTTTATTCTGGTAAGAAAAATTCTGTTATAATTACTCTGCAAAAAAATGCAGTATGTCTTTTGAGTTAGCAGTGGTAAGCTTTAGTTTCTAGTAATACTACCGGCAGCAAAAAGATACTGTAGTCTTACAAGTGGGAGAGCAGATAATAGTGAATAAGGGCTCACTTAATTCCCTCTTTAAACCTATTAAAGGGCAATTGAAACAGTTGGGCCTGGCTGAGCCTAATTGGTCTTCTGATAGACTTGTAATACATCAGAAAAGATTCCCTGCATCTGTTGTCTTCTCCACAGCTGTCATATCAGGCTTCCATAAGCTTTATTTATTTATTTATTTATTTATTTTTCTTTATATTCTAGCTTTATTTCTTATTTCTCTGTCTGTTTACCTTAAAGATGGTTCTTGTATTCCCTGCTCTCTGAGCTTGGGAAGGTGACTATTATGTTGTGAGTCCTTTAGGTTTTTCTTATTGCCATAGTTTTACAGAAGACTGATAATAATTAGCACCATTTTAAAAAGTTCTGTGAAAGCTTATTTGTGACCCTTGAGTGACTGTAATTCCTACCTTACTTCTTTTGCTTCTCAACTTTTCAATAGCATAGTTCACTGCAGTAGGGAAAACCAAGGCAGCTCAGGATTAAGAAAGATTCCCTGGCAGTGCTGGTTTAGCTTGTCTTCATTACTTTTTCTTTGTCTAGAATTCTATATTTAGAGAAGAAGTAAGATGATTTTGGTTATTTTATATTAAATGGTTATAATATAACTTTCATTTAAATTCTACTTGCCTTACTATGCAGTTATCTATCACCAGTACATCTGTACTATTTTGTCTAAATGTCTGTATCTATAGGACTTTCCTAGTCTTTAGACAATGCAAGTTACTCAAGGGACTTGCTTGTAATTACTTTTTTTTTTTTAAATGGGTATTTTTTCCTTCCTTCTTTTGGAAAAAGATATGGAAGCATTTAATTTATTTTTCTAATTACCTTTATCTTCATTCTGTTGTACACCATCGTAATCAACTAGTTAAAATCATATTGGATTTTTAGTTGCATTTGATTTATGTTTGCTGTGCACCAAAATGAAGTTTAACTTTCCTGGTATAGCAATGCTAGAAAATCACAGGCATGTAATTATTTCTTTCTTATTGGTGTTTTAATCTGTTTACAACTCTGTAATTTGGTGAGTACCTTTTGTTCAGTTTTGCAGTGTTTCTCATTGCTAGATGGTTTTCTGAGACATATAGAGTTGACCCTTTCACATATTATCTGCTCTTTCCAGTTCTGACAGCTTCCCATCTTCTATTAGAATCCTCTGGCTTTGACTATTTCTGTTCCCCCAGATTGTGTATGTCGTCTTGCATGTCAAGATCTGTATTCCTGTACCTCACATTAGTTCCAGTTCAGCAAAGTATATAATTATACATCTAACTATAGAGAGGTGCCTCAATGGAGTGTATATTTGACTCCCAGAAACTTTAGTTTGACATTAGCACCTCCTATCTTTTTCTGAATTATGCTTTAGCATTCAGGAGTTGATTAATTGGAGCACTGAATCAGGACCTCAGCTACACTCCTGTCTGTTTGACTCTGTGAGAAATACCCTTGTTGATTTGGATAGCTCCCTAAATCACAAAGTCCTGACAACTCCTCCAGATTCATGGTGTTTGCTTTCCTTGGCATATCCCAAAACATCCTTCTCTGTTCAGCTGCACCTGTGGTATTCCAGCAGCTCTCTTTGTTCCCCAGCCATTATGTCTTCCTACTCAAATTTCCATTCAAAGAGTGATTCATGCAGCAGGGGAAAGGCATGACCTAGCTGCCCCCTCAGTTTCCATCGCTTTGCAAATCATGTGCAGTCTCATCTGAACCGGGGCTTTCATTTTAGTCTTCTCTATTCCCATTCCTGGAACTAATTCTTTTATTCCTTACTCCTGTAGTCTGCACTGAGAGCAGAGAAATGTTTGCTGCATAAACAAGCTTTCTTTTTAAAACTAGCTTTGGTCACAGGAGCGATGAAAACACATCAGCATGAATTTTCCTTCCCCTAGGAATGCCTTTTCTCACCGCAGATGAATACATATGGTTGTTACCTGTGCTGTAGCTACTCTGTGGACAAAGCACAAGTTTGACTTGTTATACCAGCATCCCTTTTTTTTATTTTAATAACAGCTTTCATAGTCTGAATGTTTGGTTCTGATGTCCAGCTGGAGAGAATTGCACCACCAACAGTCTTTACAAGAGCTGCATGCTCTTCAGTCATTCTTTCAAATGCTTTTGATGTCTTCCATTGTCCCCTGTATTGCTTTCCTCTTCATCCTTTGAATATTAATACCTTATGCCTTTCTGAGTTTCCTCTTCCACCATTATTCCTCTGTCATCAAACCCACTCATTTACAACTTCTGTCTCCTTTACTCTGCAGTAGAAGCATTCCCTATTTGAGAAAGTTTTTAAGGTTTGGTTTGGGGTTTGGTTTTGGTTGTTCCCCCCGCCCGCCATTGCCTAAATAGCAGTGCTGCGCTTACAAGACTCTCAGTATTAAACTGTGTTCTCTGAGACTTCTAGGACTCCTGCCAGGCAACATGGAAGATGCTGAAGAGGCATCTAGACCAATTGTAGTCTACCTGTAGGTATATTTTCTGCTGTTATGGTTCCCAGTGAAGCAAATTCTTTGGCTCAATATGTATAGCATAATAGTACACAGAATAGTAATATTCCTGCTAGAGATATTACTAAGGATAGATTAAGGAAGGAATATTGATTTTTAACAAGTACTTGTGTGGTGAATTAGCTACAATAATTAGAGAGATGAGCTAGAGGATCAATCTTCTTTTTCCCTTGTGTCACAAGACATAGGGAAAGCTTAGTTTCAGCTAAAAGTTAATATAGCATCATGAAAATGGCATCAACATGACATTAAGAAATGAAAGAAGGGATATTGTAGTGACAGCTCAAGCTATATTAGTAACTTCATGTTTAATTCAATAAAATGTCACTATGTAAAATTTATCTGAAGCAGCCAGAGCTTGCAAAAGAATTCAGAGCAAAGCTACTGAAGAGTATACATGGCCATGGCATTGCTAGGAATATTGGCAAATTTAGCTTAATTATAGCAGATTACATCTCAGATTTGCACTTTCTGTACTGTTTTTGTTTGGTACCTGTATTACTTTCTTTTTGAATCTTTTAAATCAAAAATCCTTAAACATCTTTTGCACTCTGTAGGCTTGCTTTTCGTTAGTTTATTTTACAACAGTTTGCATTAGCTTTATCTAGATGTGACTTTCAGTTTTGTATAGGTTGGCACTAAAACCACCAGGATGGTAGTTTGTTTCCCCTTCCCCTTTTTTACTCACTGGCATAATTTCCATCCAACAAAGCTTTTCAAAAATAAGGAAGGAAAAGGCCTTCCTGTACAAGCTTCCTGTGAATCCTGTCCCGATATAAAAGACTTGTGTAAAAAGCTTGGCAGGCAATTCCAGCATACGCCACTTAGTGACTTCCTTATTTTATGCTACCATTCCACGTAAAGCAAATGAATCTGGAAATCAGAGTAATTTTCATTCATTTTCAAATAAGAAATTTTAAATGGTAAATTTCCTATCTGTATAACGCCTACACTTTAAATTAAGTTTTGAATGCTGACAGCATTAGTCATAGGAAATCCTGTATGAAAATCCAGCACTTAAGTTGGACCTTCCCCTAGATCATGCCATAGAAGGAGTTTGCAGGAAAACATTCTGTTACTCTTAAATACGGCATTGATTTTTAGCCCTTTACATGCCATTGCCTCTAGTACAACCTTACTTTTTTTTTTCTAGAGCCCATTTCCTTGTGATTGAAATGGTATTGAAAAACTATATATTTCAGTGCTAAAATTTTCTATATTTTTATAATATACCAGTAGCATTCTATAGATACATTTGTATACATATACACCTTCCCCCACAAACACCAGTAGTCTTCAGTGTATGCTCTTCAGAAGAAAATTAATTTGAATTAAAAATTGTTTTAGAATATTATATTGGATATAAGGGAACCAAGTGCTTCTAGTAGCATGACATAGAATTTCATTATAGTTGCATGTATATGGTTAATTCTCATATCAATGTATTGCATAAAATACTATATACAATATAAGTATTTTAAAATAGTTGGTGGCAAAAAAAAAAAAGTTGGCGTTCACAGAAGCACAGTAAGAGCTTTGACTCATAGGCGTTACTGTGTGCAGTTATGGTGGTTAACCCATTACCTTTCCACCCTTCTGCCACTGCCACTCCCAGAGATGGGGCAGCAGGCTGGGGTACGTGTATCCGGCTCAGGTGATTCCACAGCACAGTGTACTGGCACAGGACACTGCTATCAATGTGTGACCTTATGGAGGGGGTAGTAGAGACCTCTCACCATCCTCTTCTGCAGCTCGTGTTAGAAAGGTGGCTGTTGCTGTCAAGCAACACAATAAGCAATTGGCAGAGGTAAACTCTTAAGTTAGGTGTATTGGCTTACATTCATTCTCTGTTCCTGAGACACATACTGTCTTGGATAAAAGTGAGGCAAAATAGTAGTTACTACAGACAGCAATTCATATGCACCTTAGGCGCTATGGAAGTAGACTGAATGGCAGTGGGACTACCACTGTGCTCAGAGGAGGATTTACTGGATATGAACTTCAGTGTCAGCAGTATGTTACTACCTTAAAGAACAGACTCGTACCATGATGCTGAGAGGTAAATATATATATATTCATGTGTTAATTATCAGCTTCAAATAAACTGTATAGCTCAGTAAAAATGGAAAGCTAAAAAAACAAATATAACTTTGTAAATGAAACCATAACACAGTCAAGACATGAAAGTAACATACAGCCTATGTTGCACAGGATTATTTTCATATTACATGGGTGAACCAACTTTGATGGTTTCTTTGTCTTTATTTAAAAGGAGCCTTCCCACAAGGACATTATATCTCTTAAAAAAAAATCCTAGTTATCATTTTCATTTAGTGGGAAAATCCCACACATGTTGAATTACTGTGGAACAGGTGGCTTAAATTAAGGTTTCAGACTTAAGGAAGGAATCCTGGAACATAAAGTATCAAATAATAGATAAATTCAAGATTAGGGTGACCATTGTGATGTTAGGCATGGCAAGCATATATTAGGCAAATGAACTTAAAGAATCATAGGTTTTTTGTAACGCAGTGAATCACAGTACTCCAGTTTTAGACCAAAATACAGCAATGTTTAAATATAGTTTAATAAATTAATCAAAATACATTTTAGTATATCATTGCTTATAGGTGAGAGGCTTTAGATTATGCAAATACTGATGGATGACAATAAAAGAAATAGAAATCCATTAAAAATTCTCAGTATTTGGGAGCTCTACTTTTATTCTGACTCTTCTCGTGAATTTCAAGAGCCTTTCATATATTTTTGGAGCTTCATCATTATAAATAATCAATTTTACTTGTATAGGCAAAAGTAATAATTTTTACTGGCTACATGGACAGTTTCTGTGTGTTTTCAACCTATACTTATAAAACTTTTTTTTTTTAAACTCATAGACTCATAGGGTCGTTTAAATCAGAGCATAGATCTCTGTGCAGTCAGTATTATTCTGAAGATCCAAACCAGAGGGAGGATTTAGGCCAAGATGTAGTTCTTTGGTTTGGGGCTTTTTGGTTTTGTTGTTTAAGCCAAGACCTGGGCTGCCTGGAAAAAAGGAGAATTAAGTTCAGTACTTTTCTTCTGCACTGTAGATCTCCCTTGTGCTTCACACAACCAGCAGTTACGGAAAACCATGTGTGGGACTATGAAGTAGCTCCTCATGCAAAGCTGTAGGTGGAATTTGAACTCAAATTCATTACTTATTGTGCCTTTGTCTGATGTGATAGCAGCTGAACCCCAGAAGCACCAAGCAATCTGGTTTTATTTTTGTATGTTAATTGCTAGGTCTTGCTTGTCCTGTTTCCATACAGTTGAACAAGACAAGGAGTTTTATTTCTTCTTAATGTCCTTAGATCACTACTCCCATCACAGAGTTAGACTCTCCTAAAGAGGCAATGAAAGGGTGACATTGTTAGTAGTGTGCTTTCACAGATTGGTTGCCCTGCACTTCTATGCTATGACAGGCAATGTATTCCCAAAGGGTATAATGTTAGTTTTTCCTTCTTAGATTGGACTGTGGACATATGTCAAAACACTTAGAACTAAATTTCAGGAGAGAATACCATTAGAAAGGCTACAGAAAATCAGGTGGCACTATTCTTCAATTGAGCTGCTAGTGTTCCTGATTTGCAAGGGGTTTGGGAATTGAGCTTTTTCTAACAGAAGAAGAGTAAATTCATAAGATCTTTCCTTCTCTGAGCTCATTACTTTGTTGCTTTTGTTACCATACTTGGTCACTGTTACCTTTAGAGTTTGATTGGAAATGTAACTGGCTTTGCTAGTAGCAAATAGATATTATAGATGCTACCTGTGAGAGCTTTTCATTAGCCAAGTTGCCACATTCAACCCACAGGCACATAACCATGGAAGCAACAACAATTAACATGAAGTTAAAAACCTAACCTTTCTCTTATTGCCAGTCTGACATTTCCTGTCCAGTGAAAAACACAGAAGCAATTTCTGCACATGAGAAAGGTAACACAGTAAACAGAGGGGGCCAAGGAAATAGCTTTAAACTAATTTGGGGAGTGCTGGTGTATTTTGTAAGTAAATTCAAAACAGACATGGAAGCCAATATCAGGAACATGTGCAAGAAATTCCATTTGTAAGATTTTGAATAGTAACCTCACTGCCCTCTTAAATAATTTTAAATATATATGCATAAAGTTAGTGACCTAACAAAAACAGTTTCATAAGCAGGTATACTAAGGACTCAGTTCTCGATGAAGTTAATGGGTGCATGAAAAATGTTCACTCTGAAAGTCAAACCACATTTTATAGGTTTGTCCATATGGGAAGTTGAGCTTGTTTAACCAAAAGTGTGAATTCAAATTAAGTTAGTAAAACTGGTGCAAAATCTGCCTGGGCATTTTTGTAGTGTAATTTAAATTGGGAAAAATGAATTTAAGAGTTCTGACTCAGTCTGTGGTAATTTGAAGATTGCTGGCGAGCATTTCTTTCAGAAGATGCCACATCCCTACTGCTTATAACTGCATTTATGTTCCACGTCCCTTGTTGCCCCCCATCATTTCAGGTGTTTGTAGAGCTGTGTGGTTAACAGAATAAGGGAAGCATGCAGATTAAAATAAGTATCCTCGATATTCCAAAAAGCACTGCCAGCACAAATGAGGGAGTGGAAAAGAAGAGGCAGAGGAGGAGGGAAAAGGTGGCTGCTCAGGCTGGCACCGATATGAAAAAAATGCTCGCACACATCAAAGCTGAGCTCCCTAAGGCCAGGAGGTGGATCTGTCAATGCTCACCTGGAAGTAGCAGCCCTTGTAGCAGTAGTGGCCAACTGTTCAGCTACTGCAGTCCACAAATTGACATATAAACCTAAACTGCTTTATTGGTAGCTTCTTAAAACACCACAGCTAAAGCTACTGCAGGTCATGCAGCAAGACCCCAAGTTGTATCGAAAAAGTAAGACTGTGCCTACTTGTGTACCTGTTTGAAACAATCCGTTTTAAAGAGCTAGAGCCATGTAACTTTCTCACGAAAATAAAAGTTTACTCTGAGGCTAAACAAATTTCTGACAAGAAAAAAAGTCTCCTGGGACAAAATATTTTGCCCTTGCTCATCTATCTTTCTTTCTTTCTTTCTTTCTTTCTTTCTTTCTTTCTTTCTTTCTTTCTTTCTTTCTTTCTTTCTTTCTT
>JANZLQ010000095.1:4685552-4752435 GCA_026212715.1 Elanus axillaris | reverse complement strand
CCCCCGAGAGTCCATAAATGATCTGTCTCTGTTGTGTCAGCATGCAGTTTTGATGTTTATGAAGGGCTTGTCTATGCAAGGAAGAAATTCTGGAGAAATGCAAGATGTGAATTTTAAGTAGTTTGCTGTGTGGAGGTTTTTATTGCGAAATAAGAATTATCTTAAAATTAAGCTAAAAAGGCTTTTTTTTCCCTGGTTTCTGTTACATAGGAGCCATGCAAATAATTTACTTTAGTCAGCTTTCTGTATAGACAAATAATGCTAATTAAGTTTGTTCTGATTATTTGTTGACATATTTGTTAGAGCTTTGCTGTTTTGATTTATCTTTTGGGTTTTTTTCTGCATGTTTCTTTTGTCCTAGAAAGCCAAGTTCAGACTACAAGGAACATGTAGCTTTAACCACTCTATTTAATACATATTTGTATAACCTGGAAAACTGTGCCTTTATAGTCTGTCCCGTTCAGCCCCACTGATACCAATGCAAGTTTTTCATTAGCTTCAGTGACTGTTGGATCGGGCTGGAAGGATTCATTTAAAGTAATTTAATTTCTTTTTTTTTTTTTTTTTTTTACCCTCCACCCATTTTAGTTTTCTACTTCCTTCCTTTTACAGAGGTGGAGTTTCAGGACTAGACATTCCAGTTTGCCAGAGACGTGTTGCTACTGAGGCCTGTAGCTATGGGGGACACCCATCAGTCCACTCATTATCTTAATTGCTACTCAGTTAGAGGTTATTTGGTCGAGGCTGGCAAGAGACAGTCAAGCTGGTCATAAAGGTTGTGCATAGCAGGAGCGCTCTGAAATCAAAGACAAATGCTCTTTGCTGCTCCAAGGGGATTTTCTACCTAATTCGGGACCGACTGGTGAGCGGGCGCTTACAGAGGTCTCAGCTTAGATTTCAACCGAGTGCCCTGAGTTCACCATCTGAGACTCATGGAGTGCCACAGATCAGAAGTGGGCCCCGTGAATAGAGAGGTAGTGATCCTTCGTGGCCATTAGCCAAAGAGCTGGGAATTTTGGTGACTATGCCCTGATTTATTAAACAGCTAGGGCTTCCCTCCCCTTTCCTGATGTCCTTAACTAAATATTCCTTTAGTAGTATGAAAGAACACTTACTGACCCATTTATAAACCATAGCCATTTACATGTCTCCATAAACTAACTTGTGGGTAGGGATTGGAAATGAACTATACATCTTTGTTGCTGTGAGAGGCAGATGCTTTGAACAGCAGTAATGCAGATTTTGATTTATAAAGTTCTCCAATCAATACAAGACTGACTGAAGCAATCAGATAACCTGAATAATTAAATGGCTTTTCAGGGACAAATTAAAATTTCTTATATGTACCACATCCATCTAAATTGTATTTGGTGTCCAGGAATAAATGGGTTTGTTGTTTTGTTTCACTCCTGTATCACAAATGCTTTTGGCTTATTTCTAGACCATTTAAAAAAAAAAAAAAGGATAAATGACAGTTTCTGCTCTTTTTATATTGGCAACAGTGCTTACAGAAAGAAAATGCTTGTTTCCATACAGTTTTTCTTTTTCTTTAAATTTAGATATATTACACCATCTTGCTTTTCCCCCTCATCAGAGATGTTTCTACAATATTTTATTATATAATTACTTTTATTGTATAGATTATTTTTTTTCCTCTTTCTTCATGCTTTCAAATGTGATATCCTGCTTCACCTCTGCATGAAGTGAATAAGAGTGGGAATTACTGGATCTTCTCATACTGCTTTTCACTTGCTTAAGGAATTACTATGGAGGGGGTTTCCCCATCTGAGGTAGACAATAGTTTAAAGAGTCAGAAGGAGCAAGTATTTTTCTTTTATTTACTACATCAGAGCACAGTAAAAGAAGCTGGGATTGAGAGGGCACAAGAAACAGAGTTTCCTTAGGCTAAGTGGAAGTAAAATAATTCACAGGTGCTCCTGCTCCCACTTCCTCCCTGGTTCCTCAAGGTGTGTTTTCATACTTGGTTCAAGTCCACCTAAGCCTGCAGTGCAGCAGAGGTGTGGCAAAGAGGTGCCACCTCATCCACCCCCAGCTTCCATGGCGTCTCCTTTTGCTCTTTGCTCCTGGTAGGGCTCATGTGGCCAGGTAGAGATCCAGGAACTGAATCTGGCTGAAAGCTGAGCTGAAATAAAAAAAAATAAAGTAAAAAAAATCAGCATTTGAGGATACAAGGGAGGAGTGGGAATGCACAGGCTGGGAGAAGAGTAGGACTCACAGCTTGAATTGAAGGATCCTGGGACCAGATTTGTACAAGAAGACCAAAAGATAGTCTTGAGCTAGTCTCCAGTTTGCACATGAAAAATGCTCCTCACAACTATAGGCACTTGTAAATGAATATCGTGTTCATCTCCTCCACCCTCAATTAGTCATCGCATAACCAAGCTATACGCATTTAGTCCTTTTCATCTTCTTCTTGTCAAGCCCTTTAGCCTGTCCCCCTCACCTACTCATCCCACCAATCATTTTAATTAATCTCTGAATTTCTTTGAAACTAATAGTTTGTGGAATGGAGGAAAATGAGTAGGTTAGAGAGTCAAGATTGTGAATGATGGAGGTGGGGCAAAGTTAGGAGACTTTGCAAGACCTGTTGGGTTACCTCTAGGGCAGGACAGCAACACTGGCTGTAAACACAGAGAGACTGCAGAAGTAAGGGAGGAACCACTAAAAACATTTTCCATTTTCTTAAGAATGCTGCCTGAGCAATTGAAACCCTGGATATTTATGTGCAGCAACATATAAAATGAAAGACTTGATATGGTTGTCTCTAAAGTGGATAGGGTGATCTTCTCTTTACCCAATATTTAGTTATACTTGATTTCTTACTATTATTTTTCCTATTCTCAGCTAGCTTCATAGAGGATTTCAGTGGTCACTGCAAGTGTTGAGAAATATATATTCAAATAAGTAATGAACTATATTTATTTTATTCAAACAACTGTATGTATTTTATAATTTTTGATCAAAACCACTGACCAAATAGAAGTTAACTACATTGTCTAGAGATGAGTCTGAAAGGAACCTTGGGGCCTTGCTCCCCATGCTTTTTAGGATGTTACAGATCTATATGTCGCATCATTAATGTCTCTGTGTTCAGTAGTTCTATACCATAGCATAGCCGGTGCTCCAAGAAATAGAGAATTGGGCAAAGTTCCTGCCATGTTGAGCTGACCGTTGGAAAAATCCTCTACACACAAGGAAGGCTGGCAGAATAGCAGGTGATCCGCAGTGGGTGCCCAAAGAGCAAAAGTAAGCAGTAGAGGAGGCATTGGAGGACGTGCAGCATATGGGAAGCAGACGGCTGCACTCAGCTTTGTGAGCTGGCAGCATGAAAAAATTTACCATACAAATAGAAGCATACTAATGCTGAGTGGTGGGGAGTCAGATGAACACCTTTGAAAAGATATTTACTGTGTTTGGGGACAAAGGTCCCGCTGGAAGCATGCATTTGTTCAGGTATTACTGAGGTGCAGTTTCACTGTGGAGAGCTGAAGTTAGTTTTCTGGCATTTCAATGTTTCAATAAGCACGTATTGAAGTAAGTAGTAGCAACAAAATGCATTGATTTATTGTTGCCAATCTTGACTGAAAGCCTCAGAATAACTGGATTTAACCATTCAGAGCCCTTGGTAAAATCAGTTTTGATTAGGGTCTCAGAATGGATACAAAATGCCTGGATTTTTAATTAATAAGCAATCTGGCATCCTGTCAAAGCGGACACCTCACTCTGTCTTAGCAGCTGTTGGAACAGTAGGCTCCTGGCAACCTGGGATAAAGCAGTGCTTGCAACAGGAGAAGGAAAGGAAGCAAGTCTGCATGAGACCAAAAATGCCTAATGTAAAGCATGATAGAGCTTAGGGTTTTCCAGTGAGCAATCGAGCTTTCCTTCCCTATGCTGTGGGTTCAGGCTTGGACATGACAGTGAGTTTCTGTCACTGAATGTCACCAGTGGCTGGTGGCTGACAGACATAAGGACACCTGTCTGAATTCGAGTAATGTTTCTGAAGGTAGTAGCAATAAACAGAGAAAGCATTGAACAGTGAAAGTAGGTCCTGCAGGTTGCTCCTTCCCAGGGATTATAGTGGCGGAACCTGTGGGGAGGTTTACAGAGTGCCTGCTCACATAATTCAAATGGAAACATTCACTCTGGATGACAGTCATTTGTGTTGGAGTCATGGTGTGGGAGCAGTTAGGATTGCCAAATAGCCGAGGAAGGCATTACAGGGAGGAAAGGGCAAGGCCTGGGTAGGACAATACCTGAAAGCACAAGCAGTTAAAGACCTCAGTTTTGAAGAAAATGCTACTAAACGGCTACTCTTCCTTGATCCCATCTGATTAAACAACCTGATCTCTGATTACAGCTGATGTATCACACAGCGACTGCATAGCTGCTCCCCACTGGTCCGGGCAGCCCTGTCGCTTCACGGTTTGGGAATGTCCTGGTCTTGGCCACAGCAGCCCCTTTGGACTTCCATAGGGGAGGAACCAGGATACTCAAAACCCTCAAAATTGCTGTTCTTTCCTCTTTTCTTCAGTAAAAATTGTATGCAGTTGCTAACACTGCAGAGTCTGTATGTTCCCTTGTTTCAGAAGGAAGCAGAGATGGAAAGTTTAGTCCAGAGTCAGTATTGATCCCTACCCGAGACCTTGTTTTTTTACAGGGAGTTCAGGAGCATGGTTCACATGTGTGCTAGAGGAAGTACTGTATATGAGCAGCCGGCAGTGCATTTGGCAGACCCGTTGGTCAGCTCACAGGACTGTTTACACAGTCTTTGTGAACATATGAAACATATAAAAAGCTGTAACACTTGAATATATTAGAAACAAGTTCGTGAGATCAAGGAAAATTTTTAGGATATAAGGACAATAATAAAGCAAAGGCCTAAGGGCTGTGATGGCTGCTAATTGAAATTCAGATTTTTTTTAATTTAATTTTTTTTAGGGAGCACAACTAGAAAGACATTCCAAAAATGGCTGTATGGTATTTAGAGATCTGGGTACCAGCTGCACTGTGCGCATATTTGCAGAGGCTTCTGTTCAGCTAAGAATGGGCTGTGGACTCAGGTAAGTCATGTGAGAAAGGTTAAGCACATGTGTTGTAAGACCTAATGGTACGTAGCCTTGTTCTATATAAGCATGTTTTGTGCTGATGTTTTCCAGTTATTGCATTCCTTACAGTCAGTATAGGAAAAGGTGTGTGGCTGGCAAAACTGCAAGCCCAGACAAAGCAGTTCTGGGTGTGGATGCTTATGGGCTATTGCCAGGTGCTTCAAATAGGCATTTATGTCAAAGATCTGAGGTCAATTCAATGATAGCCAATTTCAGCCCTAAATTATTACATAAATATTAATAAGAACAGTGGTATATTTCACATTCATGTTACTGGTCTGCAGAGTATTTACCTAAACCTGTAGCAGTAGTGGTGGGGAATATATATCCCTTCCAGACAACCAAGAGAATTTACAAAGTGAAGCAAAAATTTGTTCCCCTCTTTAATGTAACCTCTTGAGTTTAATGAGAAGTAATACTATTTTCTGTATACCAGTAGAGAAAAGCAGGGGAACAGAATAAACTCAAATGGGATAGAACTGCAGTCTTCCCTGGGTTTGCCTCCCTGCTGAATGACCCTTAATCACTTTTTGCATCTCTGTGGCTCAGTTTCCCTGCCTTTATAATGGGCATAATGAGAATGAAGTTCTAGTAAAGCACGCAGATCTATGGGGAATAAATGTGGTACAAGTGGTATGAACTATTTTTATTTAAAAAAAAATGCATTAAGGAAAAAGGTACAAAAAAGGAATGGAATTTCATCTAGAATAAGATCTAGGATTAATTTATTGGTATAAAATTTTTGTTACTGGCTCCATATGCTTTTAGGATATCAACCATTGACTTTTTTTGGTTCATCAGCCTTGTAATGCATTTTGAATCTGACCCAGGACTGTGTAGAGCACATACTGATGCTTAGATTTATGCCATTTTCACTCTCTGGTCACTCTCTGACATTTTGACCAAATATCTTCCAGTTGCTATAGGCCTGCTTATTTGGAGGGATGATGGGGTTTTTTTGGTTTGTTTTTTTTTTTTTCTTTACATTTAGTCTCTGCTGCGAGAGGCTCTGACAATTATTTGGAGTTGTTAACGTCAAAAATGCTGTGTAGGAGGAAGTATTACATGTCAGCTTCTCCAGATTCACGCAGATAGGTTCTTTAAAGAAAAAACCTTGATACTTAGTCCAGATCTTTGACAAGAAGATGATCATGTGAAACACACGAACTCTTCTGCATTATACACCCCTTGGGGAAGGGGGTGAGTGCAACAACCACTCCCTCCTTGCAGGAGTGGGTATTGCTAGTCCTGGGGAGATGAAGCTTACAGCCCCCTTGGACACTTCCACCCAATAAATCTGCACCTAAGCTTTCTTGCCTGTTTTTACACATATGTTAAGTTTTAAAATGCTATACATGTAGCAGTCATTTTTCAGGAAAACTACGGAGGGCTTTTTAGCAGATGTAAATCAGTACAATTTACAATGTCGTCAGTTCCCCAAGTGCTTTCAGCCAGCACTGCTGACAAAAGAGGCAGTCCTGCCCTCTTCCTGCTCCCACGCTGTCCCCTCCCTTGCACTGACACAGCCATGAGGTGAAGTGTGTTGGGAAATACATCCCGTTCAAATCTATCCCAGCAAAAAACCTCAATGGTTTCTCAATGGAGAGAGGTATTTGCTTCTCTTCAGGGTGTCACCAGTGTATCCCGGATTAAAGTCCTTGTGGAACCACTGTGTTAGTGCAATTCACTGGCCTCCGCGAAAGCCAGGAGCTTCTCTAGTTTGTCCCAACAGCTTCTGGCTAAAAGAATTGCGCTGCAGCTGGAAACTCCATCAAGCAAGTTTCAAAACATTTCATTCATACGTGGTCCGCAGTTGATTCTTAATACACCTTTACTATTGTCGGTAGCGCTCCCTAAGCCTTGTCACCCTCGCAGTTGAACAAAGGCTCGTCTGAAGACTTTGTGTTGTGTAAACAAACCTTGTGCCTAGCAGGGTGTCACTGAGTTAATGTAAAGCCTGAAAAGGGGAGAGCGTGGGAGCAGCATGCCAGCGTTAACATTCTGTTTTCTGCACAGGATTGCAACAGGATTACAACAGCCCAGCCTATCTGAGCTGCTGCACGTACTGTAAACATGTCTCTGCACTTGAGTTTGATATGGGTGGTGATAGAACAATATACCTTTCTGGGAAGTGGTAATGGACAGCAAGATTATTTTTTTATTATTTCTTTTTTAAGGAAATCCCAAATAAACAATAGCAGTTTTCTTCTTAGAGTGCTGATGCTTTCCAGGTGGCCCACCAGACAGTCAAACAAAGGAAATAATTTATGGCAGCATTCACTCAAGGTTTAAAGTTTCAGGGTAAGGAGTGGGAATGTTGAAAAATCCTATGAACTTTAATAGTTATGCTTATATCTTTGTGGTAGCTGTGACTCCTTTTTTTTCTTTTCTTGCTTCTCTCGGATGGGTAATCGGGGGACAATTGACTGGAATAACGCCCCTGGTAAAAGTATACAACTGTTTTTGAAACAAACAGCATTTCATATGCAAAGCTGTCTGGTAAAGTGCATGCTCAGGGTGCTTTTTCAGGCCTCATGGGAAGTTTTGCAAAGAGCAAGCTACCTTTTAGCAAGTGCTTTTCTGTTAGTTTCAAAATCCTCTCTTGCTTTTTTCTGGAATGATTTTCCCACAAAAGGTGATACGAACCATAAGAAAAATCTCAGTAAAGCTTGCTGCTCCCCCTACCCCTTCTCTCCCTCCCTCTTCCCCCAAACAGTGGGAGCTCTCAAAAATATTTTAATATCCTGGAGATTAAAACCAGTGTCTTTAACTTGTATTTGTCTTGTAATAGCTCTGACTTTCACTGCCTTGTCCTCCCCTTTATTGGGAGTACATGTGTGAGCACTCCCTCTAATGTTGTTTATACGCTCCCTGTCAGGTTCAATAAGCAGTTTCTTAGCAGGGCACCTTCCCACGTGAAGGAAATGTTTCCAGTTCTTGTCTTAGCTCCTGCTTCCTCCATGTGCAGTGTCTTGACAAGGCACAGCAGAGAACAACAGAAATGACTATCAGCGGTATCAGTAAATCTTAGGTGATAAATGGAAATTAACTCTAGAACCTCATGAATCTACTGGCAGCTTAGATGTAGGGCAGCTGTTTACAGGGTGTTTTATAGGTGTTCCAGTTATGTGAGTTTTGCATAGTGCCTATTTAAAGTTTAGGCAGTTTATTAATAGTAAATCTGGAAAATTTTAGAACTGTAGTACACCAATGCACCTCTTAGGCAACACTGAAAAAGATTGTGATATCTGTTAAAGGTTTCTCAATGTAAGTAGGGATATTGCTAAGGAGAATAAAGATAAAATGTAAATGTGAATAATTGCTCCAAAGACAATGAAAAGTTGGTAAGCAGCCATATAGAAGTTAGAAATTTAACTAGTTTTATACTATGGGTACTAGATCATCCTGGTGGAGTCTCAGGACTAGTCAAGTGAATGGCAAACCCACAGCTAACTTGTAGGACCAAGGATTTCCCCTTCATGAATGGGTTCAGTTAAGTAAAATTTCCCAGAGCAAAAAAACTTGCTACAGTAGTGGCCAGATTTTCAGCTTTGAAGTAGAAGAGATACTTTCATTTTCAGTATTATCTCCATTAGAACTTCTTTTTGTAAGACCAGAAGTGTTAACTCTTGTGTCTGAGCCAAAATTCCAACCTAAGCAGAATGTACTCATCTAAATTTCCCTTTTGGTTTCATTTGGACAAGGTATTCTTTGGTGTAGTGTTGCTGTGTACTGTTACAGCAGTTGCTGTGTTGGGAGCTTGGGAAGGTGCCCGCGTGGAAGAGGTTACATAAAAACTAGACCATTATAAGCTCAGAGAAACCCCTGAGTGTGATGATTAAAAAGAGAAAACGATTAGGGAAAACACATCAAAGAGTCTCAGTGAGAGTCCTAAAAGGAAAAATACTGATTATATTTGTTTTGATTTTGTCTTACATGAAGTAGAAGATGTGTGGTGTGTCCTGGGTCACCACCCTAAGGGGTGTGTACTTAAAGACAACAGAATCAGACTCCAAGACTTCCATGTGGTTTATTTTGGTTGCAGGGCTGGGAAGATAAGATGTAATTGTACCATATACATAGTGGTGCTATCAATCTGATAGATTATACTTCCCATACACCCCTGACCACCTTGCCTACCCTCTGCCTGCTAATCTGTTTCTGGCAGGATAACTCGTAAGTTTTTGACCTTTCAAGAAACTTTCAACTAGGATTTTTAAAACAGTCACAAAAATGTTTTTCTTTCTCCAAATGTGAAATTCTTCTTCTGATGAAAGCAGTCAGAGGCATGAGAGGGTAACATTGATTACTAAAGCTGGTGTGCAAGTTCAGGTTCAATAAATTGTGAATCTTAGGCACTAAAAATTGTTTAAAATTCCATTCTGGGTCTGGGAATAAGAGTAGACATTTATTGATAGTCCTGTTGTTCACACTCTATCAGATTCTAATACTGTTACTTTAGAACAACGTTAGATTCTTTTTTTAAAGTTTGTTAGACTTGGTCTGCCCTGGGAACCATGTTAGAAAAGGTTTGAAGTAATAAAATATGCAAAATGTGGTTTTAGGGCTTTCCTTTAATGTGGAAAGGGGAAGAAAGGTTTTAGTCAGTTATAGCAAATCCAGTAAGGGAACTGTTTACTTAACACTGTCACAATTCTTTTTTTTTCATGTGCCTTTTCAGAGCTTTTCAGCTGGGTTTAGTTCAGGTGGACTAGCATATTAAATAATGTTTTCTACTGTTCAGTGTTTTTCAGTTGTTACTCTGACTTCAGTAGTTACAGTCTTTTTTTTTCTGGCACACTGGTATAGTAGATCCCCAAAAGCTAAAGGAAAATAACTGAACAGGACTTTGGAGATGGGGGAATATAAAATACAATCCCTATAGATTTAGAATGTAGGTAGGAAGATTGCATCTGAGTTTACTTTCCCATGATTATATCTAGCATGTATAAATTGATGTGGCATTAAGAATATTACAGATTCTTGTTTGGTATGGCTTGTATACATTGTGTGACTTTTTTACTTGAGTGATGCAGCCATGCTAAGAAAATGGAAGGCAACAAAGTGTTTATACTGTCCTGCTGAGAATGTTATCTCTCTTCCCAACCCCATGTAGTACTTGTGTGTAACATAAAAAACATCCAGTAGGTGTGTGTATCTGAAAATGGCAGAAAAAGTGCCACTTTCCATTTCAGGAGTTCCAGTGCTTCCCTGGCTGCCTCATGTTGATGATCGCTTTAGGACTTTTTTTCACATTGGGAAAGACACTGGCAATAGTGCATATTATTTTCATACATCAAAAATAATTGTAAAAAATACAAGGTATAGGAACATACTCTGTGCCAGTTGGGTGACACATTGACTTTGCTGGTTATGCATATTTGGCTTTGGCCTTTTTAGAGCCTTCCTGAGTTTGGGTCCAAACTGCTGAAGAAATTGTCTTGTGCTATATGCTTTGCATATAAGCAAGAGGTTGCTTGGAACAAAATGTTCTAGGTGAAAGATCCTTGCATTTTCCTTATATGCTTCTGCCATCTTGATTTGGTGACATGCTGTAAAATCCACCAGTTCTCCTGGCTCATGTGGGACTCTGGAGAGCAGTAGATGAATGAGCCAAACATGAGAAACAGAATGGAGAATGGGTGTAGACAGCAACACTTTCCTTCAGACCTTAAAGGCTGAGAGAATTTTTCCTTTGTCTGGGACATCCTGCTCTTGTGCATTAGGGAGATTGACTATTTGTTCAGATCAGGAGACTAATATTTTTTTCCTTATTAAAAGAAATATAAAAAAGGCACTCTGGTTGGATTAACAGTGGACCTAGATTCATTTAGATTTGATCCGGTCCTCACAAAATGTATTTGCAAAGCTAATAGAAGTGTAATGGCAAGAGCAGCAGTGACAAGTAACTTTTTTTTCCTCTTTTTTTTTTTTTCCTCTCTTTAATATCAAGGCTAAAAATGTGGTCTTGATTTATATGCAGGATTACTGATTCATATACTGTTAAAGCTATATAATAATACATCTAAAGCCTAGCATAGTTTATAAATACACAAAACGTGTAACTTAATAGTTATTTGTGCTGAATCTTTTTTTCCCTGCATACTTGCCCTACCTTTGTTAGTCAGGGCACTAATGCCGCATTAAGGTAAGCAGCAAACAGCTGCATTTATTTTCATTTCATTTTATTCTTCCAAGTCACAGCAACATGCTGGAACAAAAGCCATTGTCTATAGCAAACCTTCTTAAATCTTTTAAGGGCATCCATCTGGATAGACTTTGTGGTTATAGAAGGGCTGATGCTGTAAGTATTCATTCCACTAATGGTCCCATTGATTTTTATTTACACTCTTTGCAGGCTGCAAGAAGTCTCAGTTTGAGTAAGAGTTGCAGAGTATATGCTGAATTCAGGAATTACAGGCATATGTTAAACTAAAACAGGGCTTCTATATCTGTCTTTAGGATGCTTAATCAAAGTGGTGGCTGAGAAGTAACTGTTCAGTCTCCAGCAAAGCAGATGAGAAGTGCAATTGGTAAGCACTGTTAAAAACCAGGTGCATAAGTTTGAAAATGTTGATCCAAATCACATTATTATAAGTAGTAGGGAAATGTCATGACTTACTGAGATTAAACAAAGACCTGCTTAGAATCTTGTGACTTCAGCTCATAAATGGATTTCATCACTCATTACAGCTGCATAAACAAATGCATGTGGTATATATGCATGTTTTGTTTTTGGAAGTTGTTGTTTTTAAAATCCCCTCAGAGTTTTTTTAATTGCTTCTAATGAGCCAACGTTCCCTAGTTCTGGAGCAATGCCTTGTGTACCTGAGCAGCATAGCCCAGTCATTGCTTTTAAGGGAATAGTTTGCCTACTTTTCTCCCTTTCTGGCAGCTGAACTGCTTTGGCAAGCAAGTTATTTTAAAGGAGACATTTACAATATGAAACCTGGTGTCAAAACTACTATGCCTTTTATGAAAGTACTCTTACCCTAGTGCACCTTTGGAGCTATAGAAATGTAATCCCAGCCCAATCAACAACTGGAGAAAGTCCTAGGTGTATCTGAGCTCATACTGAGTAAGTTTGGTGTGTATCTAGATATTTTTCAGTTGTTTAATGTAATTTTTCATGTTGTCTGTGGCTTTGTTTCTCCTGATGGGCCTCTCATAAGGAGTCCTAGAAATGGATGCCCTGTGATTATCCATGGGTAATTAGCAGTCCCCCCCATGTTTTCTTGCCAATATTTTGCAAGTGATGTGACAAGTTTAATCAAAGTTTTGGTCTTCTTGCTGCGATTACTGCCTGATGGCAGTAGTTTGTGATGTAGAGCAGACACTTGTCTGTGGATTTAAAAAGTAGTACAAATCAAAACTGTCAAGCCACTCTCGTATCTCTAGGTTAAAAGTTGCTGCTTTCAGTTAAACCTACATTATTCAGTATCTCAAGGCAAAGTTTAACCTCAAGAAACTAAGATGGCAAAATGTATGGGTAGTTCTTTGAATTTCAGTATGCCATTTCATATTCTGAACTGGGATGCTGGATTAATTCCTGGACAGGCAGTGTCTCATTTTAGTGTAACATTATAAATTATTTTTTTAACTATATCTAAAAGAAAATTACTTTTTTTTTTCCCAAAGAAAAATATTCAGGAACACTCAATTTTGGTGGCATTTCTGAGAAAGATTTGAAAATGGGTATTGTTGGGGAAAAATTGTACTTTTTTCCTATTTTAGTCACAGTCACCTCTTTTTTTACTTCTAAAAAAACAAGTCGGGAAAGTAAAAAGAGCACCAGTATGGAACAGTTCATGGTCAGGGGTGCTTACACATATATCCTATATAGATGGATTTGGCCGGAAGTGGTTTAGTTTGTTTTGCTCCCTAGGAAAATAAAGCAGCTAATAAAAAGATACATAACTTAAACTGCATGAAACAAAAACTTTTTTTGCTTTTCTGTCAAGCAGCCTTAATTTTTAGGCAACTGGGGAGGAGTCTTAATCATGTGTGTTCCTGAAGCATGCTTAAGCAAATTGCTGAGTGTCCTGCCCCTTCTGTCAAAGTCTTCAGAAAATCCAGTTGTTCATCACCTCTGAAAACCCGCCCTTGTATGTAGGTAGCTAAAAAGATGCCTGACATTAGAGACTTGCGCTCCAAAATGTTGCCTTGCATGCCTTAAAATGTCACATTAAAATCAAGTACAGTTCACCCACAAACCATCTGGCTTTACAGATCTGAAAACGATCTTTCAATTAATTAAGCTTCCCTGCTTCCTAATAAGGCCTATTTGAAATGCTCAGAGGCTGAAGACACCAGGGCGGTAGGTCTGCACTGAGCAGGAGTGCGGCTGTAGCCAAGGGTCCCCCCGGCCAGTGGCAGGCCAGGCCTCGCTGGGCAGCCCTGCCTCACCTTACCTTGCTGCTCTGGTTGTGCAGCTCCTAGTACAGGCCTGGGGAAATACCTGGCTTTCTCCATATAAGGCCAGCGAGCTGCTGCTGGAGCCCTGTTCCTGCCCCAGTGCTTCCGGGCTCTGCTCAGCCACAGTCCTAAAAAGGCAGTTCCTTGCTCCTGCTTTCCACAGCTGAGCTCCCCAGGGAGGACAGCCCTCCCAAGTCAGGCATTTTACTTACAAGGAGAGCCGTACTTATGGATTTTGCTGTTGCTTCTCAAGGAAGCTGTTGTGTTTACAAGAACTGCTGGGGTTGTCCTCTTGTTAAGCAGTGAATAATGAGAAGCGTAATAGAATGCAGTGTCTGAGCCTGCAAGCCTCTCTGTGCAAGCACATTTCTGCAACAGTATAGATCCCTGTAGGGTCCCACGTAGGGAAGGAGGTGCACCAAGTGAAGTGGTTCAGAGCCATAGTCTTGAAAGCATATTAGGTTATGGTTTTATAATAGAAAGTACTCAGCAGCAATATGAGCTCAAAGCAATTCACGTCCTTTTTCCTCCCTCCCCTGGCTGCCATTCCCGTGCTGCCTCTTTGCTTGTGCTTGCTCAGTTCTTTGTGGGGGCCATGCTGTGTTCTTGGTTTGATTTGTTCTGAAAGCCAGAAAAGAGTTTTCTGCTTGGATTTACAGTATGGCTTCACAAAAAGTTGTGCTAGTGTAACTGAGTGAGTGGTGGCTAGGAAAGAGGGGAAAAAACCCTTGGTTATTAATGCCCCATGCTCTTCCTTACATGAAACCGAAGCTGCTGTACTCTCCTCGTGAATAAAAACTCTTCAAATGCAGAATATTTTATTAGCTATTTTTACAGGTTTAATTGAAAATTTCTGAGGGATCTGATTATTGGATTATTTATTTCACATGCCAAGTTACAAGCTTAGTTACAGTCTGATAGATTTTTAAGGACAAGTTCTTTACTGGAGCCAAATTTTGGAAAGGCTTGAATATGCTAATTAAGAAGGGGTTTTACACGGGATTTTTTCTTTTTATTAAATCAACAAATCATCCTAGCTTAATTTGAAGAAATAAAGAGGAGTGCTTTTCAAATTTAAGATCTGTGAAATTCTGGCATGTGTGGTGCACTGAGTGCTCACATACTTGTTTCAGAAAGGGGCTTAAAATAATTCTTTTTCAAGGGGGCTGCTTGGGAGAAGTCCCTGGATAGTGTGCTCTTTTGAGCGTGCTAGACGTTGGGGTGCAGCTCACAGAGTTTGAACATATTGTACTTGGGCACAGCGGTTTGTCTCTTCAGAGCCACATACTTCCTTAGTTTATCAGACTGCTCCTGGCAATTCTGTTCAACCTTTGGACTTTATGGCCTCTCTCAGGATGTAGCATTGGTTCCCTAATATCTCTTCTCTTGTCTTTTGCCAAGTTCCCAGCAGGCAATGAGGCTGTGACAAGCAGGGTCACAGGTGTTGAAGGAAGTCAGCAGCACAAACAATTATAATTACAAAACCGGATTCCACAGTTACAAGGATGAAAAACTGTTTTTCTTTATGAATCTGCCATACCATCTTCTTTTTTCCTGAGGTTATAAGGTGTTTTCTAGCTCATTTTCGTTTTGTACAAATGCTAGGTGTGTGTCTGTGGATTTAGTAGGTGGGGTTAACAGTACTTATGGTATAGATTATAAAAAAGAGAGAATGTCATGCGCTCATTTAATGCACGTTGTTAGCTGAGATCTGTTGTGTATTTTCTAATGTTTTAATATTACTGGTTTCTTAAATATGTCTGTCATGTAAAACATGTTAAAACAAGTAATACACACATTTGAATGGTAGTAAAGAAGATATTTAGGAAGAAACAGAAATCAGACAATAAGGAAGAGGGTGATTAGAGAGAAATGTTGATCGGGCAATAAAGAGGAGGGTGATAGCAGCTCTGGTACAATGAGGCAGGAGATGATGCAGGCATGTCTGACCAATAGCTATGGAATTTGATAATTTAGGAGGAAAAAAACATTTACAGCTCTAGGTTTTGGACACTGAATATAGCAGAGAAACATTTAGCAAAATCCTCGTTGGCAAAGGGATGCTTCCGCCTCTGCCAAACAAGGTAGGGGGTAGTCAGAAAATGTGTTGGAATATGGGAAATACCACTCATTAAAGAAATTCTTCCCCTTAGCATTTTTTTGGCCAGCTGCTGGTAGCGGTCCCAACATACCCTGTGTGTTGCATTTTGTGACCCAGAGCTTCAGAGGATGTATGTTTTTAGGAGGACTTACACATGAAATGGTAGTAGGAGGACTGCCAGAAACACAGTAGTTACTCTGAATTCAGAAAGTGCCCACATGTAGTTTTTAAAGTGAAAAACAACTTTGCTGCAAAATGTCCTGTCTTCCATACTGTCATTAAAGCAGACTGAACTGTCAAGGTCTTTTAGAAATTTTTGAAAAATTTAGAATTTTGTTTACTGTTAGAGCTGAACTGAAGTTCAACAAGATTGAGTACAAGGTCTTGCACATGGGTCGTGGCAATGGCAAGGACAAATTCAGGCTGGGTGATGAGTGGATTGAGAGCAGCCCTGTGGAGAAGGACCTGGGAGTATTAGTGGATGAGATGATCAACATCACCTAGCAATGTGTGCTCACAGCCCAGAAAGCCAACTGTATCCTGTGACGCATCAAAAGAAGTGTGACCAGCAGGTCAAGGGAGGTGATTCTCCCCTTCTGCTCCTCTCTCGTGAGACTCCATGTGCAGTTCTGTGTTCAGCTCTGGGGCCCCCAACACAAGACAGACATGGAGCTGTCGGAGTGGGTCTAGAAGAGGGACACGAAGATGATCAGAGAACTGGAGCACCTCTCCTGTGAAGACAAGCTGAGAGAGATGGGGTTGTTCAGCCTGGAGAACAGAAGGCTCTGGGGAGACCTTAGAGCAGCCTTCCAGTACCTAAAGGGGACCTACAAGAAAGCTGGAGAGGGACTTTTTACAAGGTCAAGTAGTGATAGGACAAGGGGTAATGGCTTTAAACTGAGAGAGGGTAGATTCAGATTAGATGTAAGGAAGAAATTCTTCACTGTGAGGGTGGTGAGGCACTGGCACAGTTTGCCCAGAGCAGTTGTGGATGCCCCATCCCTGGAAGTGTTCAAGGCCAGGTTGGATGGGGCTTTGAGCGACCTGGTGGAAGGTGTCCCTGCCCATGGCAGGCGGGGTGGAACTAAATGATCTTTAAGGTCCCTTCCAACCCAAACCATTCTATCATCCTGTGAAAAGTTCTCTATATACACAAAGCGCAAACTACAGTCAATCTGAATTAACAACCCCTGTCTTATGCTCAGTGCCATTCTCAACCTGTGATTGTGTTGCTTTTCTTAGTCCAAAGTGTAGCAGCTCTGCATGGGGCTCTCACTAGTCCTTGTTTATGTACCAGTTTGTAGCAGAGCAACTCCGTCAGCTTCAGTGATGTTAGTATTTTTTTAGACTGTTTCAGCTGTGTTCCTTTGTCTGAACACAGTTACAGTGAAATCAAGGACATATTCTCCTTCCAGTGTATGAATTAAGTTGAATTGTAGAATCACATTTCAGAAAATATAAACCTACCTACCTTAGAACTTTTCACTGCTTTAACCATACTGATAAAATAGTAAAAACTTGTGAATGCTTTGAAGGTGAAATTTAGAAAACCTGGGGCCCTTTCAATCACAGAGGTTGTCTGAAGTCCTGCTGTCTAATGGATGTTTAGCCCTTGTGTTAGCCCTATGTGCAGTCTCAGCCCTTTGTTCATTCTGTAATCATCAATCTCCAGTTAATTCTGTGAGACACGTTGTGGAAAAAGGTGACTAAAGCTATCTGAATTTGCCCTTTAACCATGTGAGGAATTCAACTACAATTCTGATAACATGGGTAAAAGCACACTTTAGAACAAGCTAATGTTGTTAAAACTGTGCATGTTAAATGTAATCCATGCTTGTAAATGGGACTATTATCAGGAAACATCTCTAAGAATCTAAGAAATCTTTAATGAATAGCTTATTACTTCCAGGGATGGGCTCTGTAGGTGCTTTATATAGATCTAACATTTTAGTGTTAGTGTATTTGGTCAGTAAGCAAATACATTTTCATAGTAAGTGTATGTCAATGTAAATAGTACAAGCTCATGTGTTCTAAGCTGTCAATGTCATTGCCACTTGTGCAAATCAAACTTGCTGAATTTAGAGAATCAACCATCACATCTCAGCTTAATTCTTGTTGCTTTAATGTAGTTTGTTGGAAATCAGAACAGAGGAGTTAGTACTGGGAAAACATTTATTGTTAATAGACTCCTGGTAACCTGGGGATCATATTCATTGATATTTCTAAGGCTGTTATAATTTCTTTTTCACTAAGTACAAATCCTTCTGTTTTAATACAAAAAATGAACTCTCCAATGCTTGCAATAGACATCCTAAAGGCAAATGGACTAGTCAAAGCCCTGAGTAACCTGGTTTGACCTCATAGCTGACCCTGCTTTGAGCAGGAGGTTGAACTAGATGTCCTTCTGAGGTCCCTTTCAACATGAATTATCCTATGATCTTGTGATTTGTAAAAATGATTCATGGTATTTTTATATCTCCTTTTGTGGTATACTTTGAAACTTTTTGAGATGGTCGCTTTTCAGAAAAGGCTGTAACACTGAGCACTGTCACCTGCTTAACTCTAATCACACAGTCAGTCCCACTAAAGTGAAATGGTAAGTAGATGACATGTTATCCTTTAAATATGGGTACTTGACCAGGTATGCCCTTTGCACACAGGAGAGTGATAGCCACGCGTCCAGGTTTTCAGTGTGTCACAAGAGCTAGACCACGTGTGTATTATCCACTTTTGAAAAAGTTTTTAAGACTGTTTGATCTGGCCTGCCAAAAACTTAGCCATGTATGATGAGGCTTTTTTAAATAGCGTGGTTTCAGGATTCAGTTGGACTGAGAAGGAAAATATGTCATCTCCAGGCATGTGAGATGTCTGCTCTGTATTCTCCAGGTTGTACAATTCATATGCCATTTGCTTTGCAAAAGGCAAAGTAATAAAATAGTGTCAGGGTGCTTAATACAACTTATGGGGCCTGAGTTCTTTTCATGGGCCCTAAGAGCAACATATGGTGATACTAAAGGAGTTTACCAGAAGGAAGGTGGCATTTTCTAGGGTTCTCATCACCAGTGGGTACAGCCCAGCTTTTAAAGATACTAACCAGAAACACCTTGAAGTGCTGTAAACTACAGCAGACTAGCAGCTGTTGTGCAAACTGTTTGATTCTTGTGGTGAGGATGGGAACCTTAAAAATTGGGTAGGGAGCAGGAAATGGGAGCCATTACAGCTGTCCCAAGGGAAGTGGTTCCACTTGTGAATCACAGTCCTGGTTTCGCCATGCAGTGTGGGAGTGGCGTCCTGTCCCAGGCGGATATTGCTGGCTTTTGGGGCCTGACAGGTCTAACTGCTGCAGGGGAAAAAGAGCTGGAGACTCTCAGTCCCACCAGCACTG
This sequence comes from Elanus axillaris, assembly GCA_026212715.1. Lineage (NCBI taxonomy): Eukaryota > Metazoa > Chordata > Aves > Accipitriformes > Accipitridae > Elanus > Elanus axillaris. Next base: position 4,733,408 of record JANZLQ010000095.1, on the reverse strand, counting down.
CTTCCTCTGCAGCCTGCTAACCATTGTTTGGGCAGCTGGAGCAGGGGAGAATCAGGATGTGTCAAGCCCTGTATGCTGCACGAATTAAGTGATATGGTCTGTTGCTATTAAGAAGATGACCAGAGAGTGACAAGGACTGCAGTCCTTTACTGAAGAGCTTGACCACATGCCATATAGGCCTTGGGTTATCCCATGGAGAACAAAACCTACCACCGTGTGAGACAGCTCAGGTTGCCAAGTCTTGCCTTTTTCCCTCCCTTCCCCCAGCTCCATGAGTCACATGGCTGCGGCAGAGGCCAGAGCCTGTCTCATAGTGGCACAGGAGCCTCCTGCCCTGGCTCATACTGCAGCCTATCCTAGAGGAAACCGTCTATGTAGGCTTCTGGGCCCTCTCTTGCTGTGCCAAAGAGCTGCCACACCCCAATTTCTTCAGGCCTTCTTGTCAGGGCACCACTGACTTACTCATAACGGATACAGACATCGAAACCAAGCAGTCCCTCCTCTGCTCAGTGTGCTCTGTGGCTCCTAGAGGCTTTTTCAGTGCTGGAAGGAAGGTGCCCCTTCACTTTGTCCTGTCTAGTCCAAAGCCTCCTACAGGAGCGGTTTCCATCCATTCTCAGGAAGAGAAGGCAGTTGAGTGTTGCTGTTATTTATCCTTCTTAAGCCAAATAATGAGATAAATCCACAAACCACTGTTTATCCAAGGCTTGTGTGTGTTTTCTGTAGCAGTAGTAGCAGTAACTCTATGTTGGTAGCACAAGTCTGCTATTTGCCATTTGAGAGACAGTGAGTGTGCACAATGGATGACGTGGAGAAGGGACAGAGGTGTGTCTTCCACTTCTGTATCTTTCTGCACTGATTAAGTGCGTCTTCTTCCATCTCTGATGCAAAAGTGCACAAAGCTGTACCACAGCTCATTCGCCGATGAGCAGATTATTTAGAGGTTTCTGTTGTTCATAAATCATTGTGGAGAGAAAGCTAACATCTGAGTTCCCAAGGCTTCTGGTAACATTGTGGCTCACCAAAGATCTTTCATCTTGACCCTTATTTCTTGCTTAATCATGGAGCTAGAGGTGCAGCAGCACCAATAATTTTGAGAACTTATGTCTTTGATATAAATTTGAGTTAATTTTATGATATTATTAGGAAGCTGATGCAATGGGATTTTTGTATCATGAGATGTCTTTGCAGCAGCAAAGTCTGTCATTAAATCTTAATGGCAATCCACAAAAGTGCTTGCAGTTTTGTGCTAAAGGTGGCACTTCTCTAGTAAAGTTAACAAGGGATTTAAAGTCTCTAGACTTGATAGGAGTGACCTAGGACAGGTCTGTTGGTCTTTTGTGGATGGACTTCAGCTTTGTCTGCTTATATATCAAGATAGCCAGGTGTAAATTATTTCTATTAGAGAAGGTTCATGTTAAAGTAGCTTGTGGCCTGAAACAATAACCCCTTCTAATGACCTGGGTTTATTAGGTCAATGATTATCTTACTAGGCATACAACTGTGCCTGTGTAGGTTTCTGAATTTCATGTTCCATCTGACTTGCATCCAGTGAGTTCAGCTTAGTTTATAAAAAACAGTTCACGTATACTGTGAAGGGGTTGTAAAAAGATTTGTTGAAGAACCAAAGGGGGAAACCTCACATAGGCAGTCTCAGGCTACATGGGAGGGGAGAAGAAATGAATGTACCTTTTCTACAGAAGTTAGGTTTAGCTGAAGGGCCAGTCTAATTCATAGAAAAGCAAGCTGATCTGAAGGGGCTGCATGGTTCAGAAGAAAGTCCTTGCATCTGCCTGGATCCTGTACCCTCACAGAGGACCTAATGTAAGCCAGAGAATCTGTTAGAGCTATAAGGAAGCTGAGACAAGGTAATCTGCACACAGTTGATTTCTGGGTTTTCAAGAGAAGCTTTGCACATACTTCTAAACTCACAGTTGGTCTGCTTTGCTGTGTTTTTACTGTCATACAGGCCACCAGGATTACACAGTGAGCTGGGCTCCTTCTCCAGCTGGGGTTACAGGGAAGAGTGTGTGCAAGTTACAGGGGCATCATCAGGGTCAACAGAAGGCCTCTGGATGAAACAGTTGGACTCAGGAAGGAGCACTGGAAAGAGGATTCACACTGTGTGCTTAGAAAAGACAAACTAGGTTTATGCTTGGACTTTGCTCACTCCACAGAGGCTAACCACATGTGGTACCCTCGGAAGTCAATTACGTGGTCAAATAGGGAAAGATTATCAGATCTGTTGTCTAGAGAGAGTGATTTCTCTGCTTTCACTAGCATCTCAAGAACAATGCTTTCAGGTGAATTCCCCACCTACCTATGAGCTTTGGTAAGAGAAAAGAGGCACATAGTAGGGTCTTAATGATAGGCAGATTAAAAGAATCTTACAGAGAACTGGAAAGCATGGAAGGGATTTCAGGGTGTGTGTGTGATATCTTCTGAAAGGTAGAAGAATACTTGCAAAAATTGGATCTACACAGATGGAAAGAGTTTATTTTAAGAACATCTGATAATAATTTCCACAATCAAATACAATTTTTACTTTAAAAGGTGTGAAGAGAGTCTTCTGCTTTAGTGTAGATTGAAAGCAACTCAAAACCCTGACTATCCCTTAGTAACTGCCATTTTCTTAGGTAGATAGAGCATCTTGGAAGTTTGCCCTTCATGATAAAAGTGGGACATTTTTTAATTCTGTAAAATAAAACATTTTTCCCAAAGTCATGGTAGGGTTGCACGATATGTTGAGTCAAGCTATGTACCTGAACACAAAACCCACCAATCTTACAAGTTATTTTGTTTTGGGTTTTTTTGTTTGGTTTTTTTTTTTTTTTTCTTGAAGGCAAAATAGTCAGTAAAGTCAGGAGGGGAAGTGAAACTGCTTGCTACCAAGTATTAGTTGTTATTTTTAATGTAACAGTACCCCATTCCTGGATGGGAAATATGTATAAGGTGACAGGTGGATGCAGATGGAGCACTAGGAAACTGGGAGGTTAGGTCAGGCCACTAACACCAGGAATTGAACAAGAGCTAGGGCTAAGATTCCTAGTAATCCTTCGATTAGATATTCAAGCTAATGAAAGAGAGGCTTAACCTTAAAGACATCCTCTTCCTGGTGGTTTCTTGTACTCCTGGGTGCCAAGGCTTGTGGTGTTAGGAGCACAGATCTGCAACAGCAGCCTTAATGAAAGTAGTATATACAGCTCGGCTATCTATCCAATATCACTGGAGCTTTAGAGTGCACATGGGCTGAATTAGCATTTCTGATTAACCTCTGCTTTCTGTGCAAATGTTCCAAGGTGTTAATCCTGTGTTAGTGTAATGAGCTGGAAAAGCTTTAGGTTGAAATCCAAGCAGCATCTTAAAAAACAACTAATGTTTTTGTCACTGTCTTGACTGGTAGACTAAACCCAACTTGGTCTGATTATTTTGCAAGTAAGAAATGTGCTTAGACTGACAGCTTGTACATTGTGTTTTATCTTCCAAAAGAATTTTTACAGTCTTTAGTTATAAGCTTCAAAAATAGTATAGATTTATAAGTGAAAGACTGGCAGATGTTTAGCTGTTGTGTATAAAAGCAAGACTTAAGTAGAGCTGTTAATTTCATATGCTGGTATCATGTAAAGCAGTGCTGAAGACTGATGCATTATAGTTGGCTTTTAACGATACTTAGCACCATAAGAAATTGTTTCTATCTCTCCTGCCTATTCTTTGTAATGCTTCCGGTGACTACAATGATATAGTTAGATAGAAGAGCTGATCTACTGGAGCTTTACCCTAGAAATGAACTCTGCTAATCAACTGCTCATGACTCCAACAGATGTTTCTGTTTTTCAGACAATTGGAACCTCATGTTCTGCTATATTTTTAATTTTTTCCCCCTTCTTTTCGTACTAGCAGCAAATGCCCCATTACACATGTGAGCTTCAAAAACTTGTCACACGATACCAGGAACAAATTGTTAGCCAGTCAGCAAAGTTCAGGTTTGAAGTGGTGGTCCACTGAAGGCAACTGGGTCTTAGAAGCCGGAGGGCTGGTTTATGGAACTACTATGCTGTGGTTTTGTTGTAAATGCCAGTACTTATTTCAGCCTCTCGTATGAAATTTGGAAATGTCAGATGAACTCGGATCACAACTCTTTTTTCAAAGACTGAATCACTCTAGGATGTGGAGATAAAGTTAAGTGATACTTTTGAGGATATGAGTATTATACTCTTGAAACCACAGAAATGGGATGAGAATTGTTTATATGATGTTGTTATATAAGGATTTACCTCCTGTAGCAGTTTAAAATTGGTGAATTTTCAGACATAGTGGAAATACAGATGTGAAGAATTTACTTTTTACTTTGATTTGTTTAGTCTGTTGCATTTAACACACCATTCCAGGTTTTTCTAATTGATAAGTGACTGATGGATCCTTGATCAATCAATATCTTTGTATGATTTGGGCAGAAGGAAAAAATGATGTTGGTAGAAAAGATGATAAATTGTCACTCCAAAAAGATGCAGCGTACTCGGCTGTCAACAAAATCAGAACTACTTAGTGGAAATGAAACACCTGTTAAAAGAGTATAATGGAACCATTACAAATTGTAGGCACTGGAGACACACGTCTTTGGGATTAAAGCAACTCATTTGCAAACCATTTTTCTGTTAGCAGTGAGCAATTAACCATGAACTTTCCCCTCCTACCCACAGCTCACCCACGCTGTGTTGATTCAGGAGCCATGGCAGAGCATGGCTAAATAGGCATGACCAGGAAGTTTATCAGCATTCACGCTTCATTGAATGCGGGATACCGTAACCAGAACTTGTTCCTTTCACCCCATCCCAATGTAAATATATTAACTTGCTGCTGTTGCTGCGCTTGACTGTAGTCATAAACACAAGCACAAAGCAGTACGCAGCAGTGTGAGTTGCAAGCTGTTTCGTTAAGTGAATGGAAGAAGGTGGGAGTGAGGGTAGAGGGGGATATTGACTGTCTCTGCAGCCACTCTTAGCGTACTAGGTACTTTTGAAACATTTCTCAGCTGGTAAAGATTTAATCGGTTAAGAATATGGCCAATAATATGCATTGGGCATGTTCGTAGTTGTTTTCAAGCTGGTGATATGCTCTCTTCTTTGAACAGCACATTCCTTCCTGTTGTTCTGAAGCCAAACTCTAACCTCCTCGTGCCGTTTGCATGTAATTGATGGAACTTGAACTTGGGTTGAAGGTCTGGAGTACAGAAGGGTTTCTGCCTGCATCGAGATGCTGTATTTTTTTCATGGCTGTGGATGAGATGTATTCTTTGTTTCTTGCACTCTCTGTGTAGAGAAGGAAACTGAGAAGCCCGTTAGGTAACAGAAAGCTGGTGGATGATCCTTACTGGAACATATGCACAGAGTGATGGGAGTGGGAGAAGAGGAATCATTAGAGGAAAGAATCATCTAAGCCAAGGGATGGCAGAACTTCCAGAAGAGCTTGATTGGAAGTGCTGAAGTTGGCTGACAAGCCATGGAGAGAAAAGATAGACTCTTGATTTGAAACTTTGGCAAGTGCCTTTTGAAACTGAGAGAAGAATGATTTTGGTGGAATGAAGGAGCAGGAGGTGGACTGAGCAGAGTCTGGCATGAACCTGGAGGAGGAAAAATCCAGATGTTATTGCAAAGTGACCCCAGTGATTTTAGAAATAAAAGGAAGAAGTGGGAGATGGGGGACACAGAGTGGGCAGTACTGAAATAGGCAAAGCTGGGCAAAGAATGGATTTGGGTTCTTTTAACAGAAATTTAAATAGGAACAAGCATGTGCTGTGGAGAGAAGGAAAATAAGCACTGGAGCAGAAGAAAGGATATAAGGGTGAACAGAAAAAACAGGGTTGATTTGTGGATCATTGGAGAGGCTAGAGAGAAAGCAGATATGAGGTTTCTTTATGGGATGTGAGAGGGCCTTATTGGCAAAGAAGAAAAAGAACACATTGTGCATTATCAGTTTATCTCTTGGAAGTGATAAGCCAGGTCCAATGCAGAGAGAGAAGTGGGGACAGAAGAAAGGGAGTATTTGGGCAGCAACAGTTTTGAGGCCTGGTCAAAGGAGCTAAAAAGACTCCTAAGATCATGAATGTGGGTTACAGGTAAATTAGAGGTGAATTTCTAGTGGTAGAAAGGTGGCAGGACAGAAAGGGATGGCAATCAGTCTTCAGGGGTAGACTTCCACCAGGAAATTTCCTGTGCAAAAGCAGAGGAGGCAAGTATGGGAAAAGAAAGAAAAGGATTAATGGAGAAGAGTAAAATGTGGAGGTAATCAAGCTTGTTGATGGGAGAAAGGGAAGATAAAAGTAGGGAGAAAGATTGAAAGATTGGGCAATATGTCACTAATGCTAATGGAAAAGAACAGATGTGAGATCACTGTAAAGCAATGCTGGAAGAGACTTAGGCAATGACTGAACTTGGAAGCTCGGCAGCAGAGCAGTGGAAGGTACAAAAAGCTTTCATGAAGTCAGGTCAGGGTGTCAGAGTGCTGCTGCAGCTACTTTCTTCTGATGTGAGCAAAGATGCATGTCACTGTCACCCTTGTCAAGCCATAGGATCTGGCTGAAGTGAGGCCTTCCTGCTCTTTGAATGCTGGGTGCCAACTTGACCAGAGCTTCTCTCTTGCATTGTCTGTTCTGTTAGGTTTAGTCGCATTTCTTCTCTCCATATAGGCAGCCCTGTAGCACACATAAGACACTACTTTTTAAAACAGTTGCTTCTCTGAGTAGCCTGCCAGTTGGTCATAGAGCTGATGTAGAGCCTGCTGAAATAAATGCAAAGACTCTTAACTGGTCTCAGTAGTACTAGGTCAGTATATATCTGATTAAAAATCACTTTTCCTTTGGCTGTGTTTTCAATATCTCATTCTCTCATGTGTTTAGGAGAGTTACACTATTGAAAAGCACAAATCAAAATGTATCTAAAGGAACATGTCAAGAGGTAATAGCAGTGAATAGAGTTGAAATGTCGAGTGAGTCTTTTGGACTTAACTTCCACAGTGGTGGTGCCGTATCTGGAGGTGGTGATCAGTGTTCTACCTTTCGAAGTATCGAGAGAAGATAGCTTGTTACCATGTTAAGCTTACTTTTGAAAACAGACCTGGGGTGTATGGAGACACCAAAAGTCGAATGGCCAGTGAGAATAATTTGAAGTGGTTCCCAGACTCAGGATAGCTTGGTTCAAATAGTTCCCAGACAGAGATGAGAGTGAAAATACATGGTCAGCCTAATAGAAGCATTTCCTCTCCCCATTCTGGGGCAAGAGGAGCCAGTAAACCAAAGCTGGCTTTGCCTGTAACCCTAATTAAGGAGCTCCTGGAGATTTCTGGAGGGGTGTAAGAAAACTCTGTTACCCTCTGCCCTGCTTCCAGCCTTGTGGCCAGGGAGATGGAGACATTCCTTCTTCCAGGAAGGATTTCCAAAACTCTTACATGTGCTGTAGGGTTGAGTCGTAGTAATCTCATGTGTGTACGTGTCTAACGCACATGATCTGGGCAAACGGGTCCCCTTGAGAGGGCGATGATGGGAGATGTGCGCTATTAGTAGCCAGTCACAGCAGAGATTGCATGGGCTACCTGTGAGAGCTCAGTCCCTGGGGGTTTTCAGTCTGGCACCTCTCAGTACTGCCTTCATGTGCTCGCTCACATACGCACAGTGCCATCAATGAGTGAGTAGTCATCTGCCGGTTGCACGCCCCCAGAGCACATCAGGAAGGAAACGGCTGGTCTTTCCAAGTCAGGAGTATTTGAAAAAAAAAAAAAAAAAAAGCAGCGAACAGCAGGCAGCCTGTGTATTGTACCAATTCCTCCTGGACTGAAGGAATCCTTTGCCCCATGATTCATGCTGAGCTGTTCGCTCCATCCGGCAGCAGCCGTGTCAGGCAGCCACCCACTTTTAACTGGGTGCCGGCTCTGCCGCTGCTGGCACGGGAGCCTGCAGCATTTCAGGATTCTTTTGTTAGTCAGGGCACTGGCACTTCCTTTGGCATTTGTCAGTCTCCAGGAAGGCTTGTGTGTGAGTAGGGGCTTTTTTTTTTTTTTTTTTTTTGGTGGTGGTATTTTTGTTGTTGTTGTTATTTTGTTCGTTTACACATTTGGAACCTGAAGGTTTGTTTCAGACGCCTTCCTTGCTCTCCGCTTCCTGTAGGTTGAAGTCTCTGTTTTCTGATGATTAGCCAATACTGGCTGTTCTGGCAATGAAGATGTCTCAAATCAATCCTATCCTGTCTGGCTTTCCAGGAAGAGAGCCACCCCTCCCCTCACTCTCCACAACCCCTGTCATCCAAGATTGAAATTTATCAGAGCTGCTGCAAGCAGGAAATTAGCTCCTTTACAACTTGTTCTCCACTGCTTCTCATTCAATTTATTGTTTTTACATTTTCCAGAAAATAAGGCAGAAAACAAACCTGCTTCCTCTTTAGAAGAGTTGTGCTGTTAACCTGTGAAATGGTTATTTCCCTGGCAGGCTGCCTCTTATCTTTAGAGCAGAACCACAGGATTAAAATCAGTTAAAGTTGAACAGAGATAATGAATAAAACACTGGAAAACATTTAGTCATCCTTTAGCGTTCTGAAGATAAGGATTTCTGCATATAGGCATCAAAGCTGTAATGAACACCAAGGGAGGGATAGGCTCAGAAAATATGGAGTGGAGGGTGCTGCCTACAGACTTAGGAATGTGCCTGTGAGGAACTTATTTGGGGGCCTGGGTCTTTAACACCTATATGAAGTTGACCTGACTTTCCTGAAGAGCTGAGCACCTGCTACTTCCATGCATGCGAAACTCAACTTAGAACTGCATTCAGATAATAGAAAAGTGGTTTTCACTTATTTTATGTCTAACTTTAAATATGGATATATTCATGTTTTCTGTGTGTCTTTCCAACAGCAACATTGGAAGATTTTTAAAAATTTTTTTTTTAGATATGCAGAAGGAAGGCACTCTTTTAATTAATATCAGACATTTTTGGTGTTATTCAGTATTAAAAATAAACCTCTGCCTTTGCCAGAAGTAAATTTGGCAATTGTGTGCTCCCTGCTGCAGGAAAACAATGTCTCCCTTTAGAGCTCAGAACCAAGCTTTGGCAATGAAATGAGGCCCAATGTCCATTGATCTCAATGGAAAACCTATTATTAGAAAAATCACTGTGACCACATCCTGCCATCATTTTGTACCGAGAACCACCACTGAGGTCAGCAGGATTTTTGTGCAAATATTTATGGCAGGATATGGCCCACTTCAGGGCATTCTGAGGGTTGACAAGCCTTCAGCTGAATTGTTCCTTCTTCATGTTGATCCTATCAGCCCACTAAAATCTGATCCATGAACAATTTAAAATCCCACCATCCAAGTTGGTGTTGACTGAAACCAAGTAACTCAGTTCATGCAATTTGAATGCAGATGTGAGGCAAGACTCTGGCATTGCACAATGTCCTGACTGATGATACTGTGCCTTGGACACTGAATGTATCCTTCCAACTTCTCAAGAAAGCAGCAAGGAGTAAATTGCTGCTGTGATAGATAAGCCTGTGACCTTGGCAAGTGAAAACTGTTTTTAATTGAGTAACTCAAGATTTTTGTTTGCAGCAAATGCTTTGCATATGTGGCTAGTGCAGCTAATTTCCTGCTTGCCAAATTCAGTTCTCTCAACACTTATTAGAACCACGAGCTCGGATAGCAGAGGGAATGCTCTCTTCTTTATCCTTTTGATATGGGGAATAAATGAATTCTTTTCAGCTTACTGTACATCCGTGTTTTCACTGGACAGCAGAAAACTGTGTCACTGACTCATTGTTTGATCTTGGGTAAATCATCTAATCCTGTCTATCCCAGTACCCTTGTGTGCATAAATAATGTAATGACTCTCATCTGCCTTTACAAGCTGTTAGAATAACTTTGGTTTATATAGTTTTAGTTTTAGTTTAGTCTTTTCCACAATGTTTTATTGGTAAAAGAAGGAGTCTCTTACCCAAGTCAAAGCCAAAAGGTTTCATATCCCTGTCTGGGTGCTGAAATAATCAGTATTCATGGGGTTTTATAATTTGCATAAATGATAGCATTTTAGCTAAGGTGTTTCTCATACCTGTAGGGCCAGGCTTAAAGTTTATACTAATCTGACACTACAGATATCTCTCTGATAACGTGACAACCTGGCATTTTCAGCAATAGCTGTTCGAGCCCAACTGGGTTGCTGGAAGGTGGGAACACATCTGTGCTGTGAACTTGAGTTACATTCTTCCAAATTCTGTACATGGATTCCCTGTAAAAGGTGAAATAGGCACAAAAATGAATTGATGCTCACTTGAAACAGGAGTTACACTATAGCCTGGTTCATATGAAGACTGTGTTTTAGATTGATGCCTAAAAACTTACAGAACAAATTAAAAGCTTAATCATTTCCCTGTGTATCAACAGCTATAAAGAGAAAAAACAAAACCAAAAAACCCCAGCAAAAACCAAACCCAGAATGTGACCTGAAAAGATAAATGGGCCATTCCACGATAGCAAGCCTGCAAGACATTTTCAACTATAGATGGCACAAAATGATTTTTTGCTTTATAATCTGCATCTTGAGGTCCAGGACTAACATGTGGTTTATGGCCTCCTCCTCCTGCTGAAGTTACGTGCCTAAAGAAAATGTCACTCTAATACTGGGAAAAAATGCCTTGCTAATAACAGAACTTTAGGTAGAAATGTATTAGTTTCAAGGAAACTGATCTCTTGGAAACCTTCTTCACTCAGAGATAAAACTTCTAGAGGGAAGAGACTGCAGAATATGAAGATCTTGACAGTTCAGGGGATGGGTGGCATCCTCAACAAGAGCACTTCTAAAGGACGTGGGAGAAAAAGGTTTGCGTCTCTGCTTTTTTTTTTTTTAACCTGACTTTTCTCTTTGGCTTTGGTGAAAGAAATGTCTACTTTTCAATTTCAGTATTGTCCCAATGCAAGAATAAAACTAAGTGCTAAATCCTCAAAAATGGTTGCAAAATAGAATTCTTGTTTTTCAGCCAGTTCTGGGCCAGAACAATTCTCTGTTTGTGGAGGGTTGGAGAGGTTTCCTCTTAAACAGGAAAAGTGTAATCCTGCTACTGCACCTCAGTCAGAGGAGATGTCTGGTTCCCTGATAGAGCTTGCTGTGAAGCAGTTTGCATTTGATCCCACACAGCAACCATAGCACAGGCAGTAAGTACACTAATGGAAACAGCTTTGTGGTTAATGTGCTGAATCGGGACTCAGACTAGGTTCAGTTCTGGCTTGCCCAGAGATTTCTTATTTATTCTTGAGCAATGCATTTAATCTGTCTGTGCTTCAATTTCCTATCCGTGAGAGTTTGCCTGCATGAGGCATCAGTGAACTGCTTTAAGTACAGGTGTGACTAATTTAGAACAACCTGTTAAGCAAGCTAACCATTTTAAGGTTAGTTTAAGCTTTTTTTGGCATAGGTTTAAGCTAAACTAAAGTACCTAGTTTTCAACTCAGAGTACGTATTTTGCATGGGTGCATCTAAAAATCTGATGAATCAAGATAATGAAGCTGAAAGGTCCATGTGCTCTTGTCCTTGCAGCTAAAAAGTATTTTTTTCTCTAAACTTTGTCTGGAGGGACAGAAACTACCTTTTGTCTGGCTCTCTATACAAATGATCAAATCATTTCTAGGCAATCCTGGCGGTACGAGTCTACCAACAACCCTATTAGTTGGGGCCCTTATCCTGTGGGCTCCTCCACCTGAAAAGGCCCTATATTCATATATGTTTTGTAGGGAGGATAAGATACTTGGACTTCAGGAGAGGCACAAAACCTTATGATCAAGGTTTCTTACAAGGCTCTAATGGGAAGTGAAGGAAGTACACAGTGACAGAAGTCTTCACATTGGTCTCCATCATTGCAGAGCCTAAAACAGTAGGAGGCTCTGAATTCAGTGATTTTATTGCTTCCCTTTGAATGAAAATGTGCAGGTTCAGTCTGCACAAAGAAGTTGCACCACTGAAACAAAAGGGAATCTTTTAACTGCATCCTTCTATTGTTTCTATTATTTTGTCTTACTATCTGCTTTGCCACCGATGTTCTTTTTTGTCAGAATTAACACCGTGGTTTTTTGTTCCCAGGAATAATAATAGCAATAATAGAAAACTACTGCTTTGCAAATAATTTTGGAAAGTACATACGGAAATCTTTAGGAGCTGCAATGGATGATAGCTGCTACTAGCAATGAAAATATTTGGCTTAAGGTATAAAAAAAAAAGCATGTCAGAGATGCTGAAATTTCATCTGGATAGATCTATGTGTAGACTTGAGTGCATGATCTTTTCTGGCACTGGAATGGTAGAGGGGAGATTGTGAATACCCTGAAGTCTTGACCTGCCTTTGTAAAGTTCTCCTTACCACAGGCACTAAATGTTCTTTAATGCAAGTCAAGCACTCCAAATGAGGAAGGAGAGAGAAATTAGTCTGAACAGGAAGCTTCAAATATTCTAAGACTAATTGAGTTTAGGTAATTAAGGGGTTTTAGAACAGTAATTCAGAGGAGAATGAGAGGGGAGGACAGTTTAATTGAGATTGCCTGTCCATCTGTGAATTCTCCATGCAGCCTTCTGTGGCATGTCCCGGTTGTCATTTGTTCTGACCTAAAGGAGTTGATGTCGTTTGTATTGACCTTATTAGTTAGCAATACTGCAGGCTTCCCCTTGCATTTTGTAGCTACTCATGTACTGCCTCTGGTGCCGTGCATGTGTGACAGTTGTCTGTGTTGTTCTTGACTGGAGGAAATGCCCTGCCCTGGCGCATCTGCCCTTTTGAGACCTCAGAGTATGCTCTGGGGTCATGCCAGGAGTTGGGGGGATGAGGAGCAGTATCTGAATGCTGCATTGTAGTTCAGTAGAGGCTGTTCTGTGCATATTGGAGCTAAGTCTTCTACTCTACTAGAGCAGGGCAGCCAAAATTGGAAGCAAAACCCAAACCTCTGCTGGTGGGAGCGGGTTGATGGTGATGATAAGCCTGGTTGGTTCAGTAGGTGAGAAGAGATGGCAGCCAAGCCTCGTAGCTTGCCAAGGGAAAAGGTTCCCAATAGCCTTGCATTGACTGCCACTAAGAAAACAACTTCTTTACAAGATGTCATCATATATTTTGCACCTTGGAGCAAACATGCCTGCACTAGCTGCAGTGTAGCACCATGGATCCCCTCCTCCTCTGCAACTCCCCATGAAGATGCAGCTGGTTGATGTGTCACAGATCAAGCTTGCCTGCTGCCTTTAATGGGCAGGGAGCGTGACAGAGAGAGACCCCAGTGTGGTGCTGCGGATAGGCAAGATTTGGACACGATGGGCAGGAAGTGGATGAGTGAGACTGTCCTGCTGTGCAGGAGATGTGCTGGTTGTTGAGAATGGTGCTGAAGAGCTCACAGCCATTGACTCAGTTACCATCTGAGAGTGTGGGCAAACCTGGAGTGCTGCAAGAGCGGTGTTGATATCTGAGTTTGATTTACTATTGAATTAATGAGAAATATGATGCTACAGCTGTGTCCTGCTCGACTGTCCCTCTCTTAGGCCATGTCCACCCTGCAGGCAAGTGGCATGAATTCCAATTTTATGTTGACTGGTGCCCGTAGTGATTTAAGTGGGGCTGGCCCAGCACCATGCCAAATGTAATCGAGATCAAGATGCTGTTAAAACTGCAGCAGATCACATTTCTCAATTTGAAAGAAGCTAGCAGATATTGAGAGGAAAGGCCTTGAAGCCTCTATGAGCACTGACAAATTGTAATGAGCTTCTTGTGCTGTGTTTGTAAATACGAGCAACTTGACTTGCAGGCTGTTCTCTCAGCATAAGGACCTCTGAGACAATAATGAAGGCATCTGGAAGTGGATTGGCTGGGGTTTTCTTCTTGTCTCCTCCTGCTCTTTTACAGGTGTTGCAGCTGAGGAGTTGCAGTGAAGCATGAGGGGCTCTTTTCTGACAGACCATCCTGCTTGCCCCAGGAGTCTGCTGATCAAAAATGAGGAAACAAACTCTAGGATGTTTTCATGGGGAGAGCAGGGTAAATGCTCTGTACTAACCTGCTACCATCAGATGTCTTCCTAGTCATTGTCATTGTTACTACCCCTCTGGGGCTATTCGGATATGGGAAAGTGGAATAAATAATCAAAGAGGATGTTCCTAGCTGATAATTTTTAGTCAGATTTGATACTGGTCCAAGATCTAACACTTCCTGTCTCTGCCAACCACATACTAAAAATAACATATTTTCAGGATATTGGAGACCACTAAAAACCTGTGGTATTTAGCACTTGAATATTGCCGTTCGCCTGGAGATCTCAAAGCAAAAAGTTGGAACCTCACCCTGTCTCCTTGGAATTGGGAGAATTTGAGACATTTTTGGAGCTGTTTGAGATGTAGGTAAACATGAGACAAAATCTCAGAATGGCTCAAAAGGCCTCAATTTCCTTGTGGAGTGACATCTATTTAAAAAAAGAAAAAGGCACCTTTACCTTGGCAGTCTCATGGGTCTTCTGTCTGTGCCTCAGAGCATAGTTAGTCCTTCATGGGGCAAGGGAAGATGCACATGGTGCATGTAATGGGGATACATTAACTGAGAGGACGGTTCCCTCTGCAGAAAGGTTACAGCCTCCAGTAATGGTTGTGGAGGAGTTAATTCACATATTGTTGTTAGGTTTTGGTTGTGGTTTGTTTTTTTTTTTTTCTTTCTAGTTAAGCAGGGCTTTAGACTGCCTTTCAGTGATCAGACTTGTTAACTAACACTTCTGGCATAGGGAATGTTTTTTGGACAGAGGGTTTTTTTCTTTGTTGTTTTTTTGTTTTCCTTCTCTGTACTTTATTTTTCTCTTTGGTCTTAGTCATTGGTAACATAGAGATGGTGGAAGGAACTAAAAAAATAAAAGCACTGTGTGGCTGGAAGAAAACCAGAAGATTAGGTCTGTTTGTGTAGATGAGTTGTAATGTCACAAAGAGTCAGAAGGGTTCCCTGCCTGTTTTGTAGGCTGCCTGTTTTGCCCTGAGTGTAACGTGTCACACGGGTCTTCTCAGGCCTTGGGAAAGCAGCTGCTTTTTCTCTGTTGGGAAAACAACACATAGGTGGTGGGCTTCAGCCAAAAGTCCAGTGAAAGTGCTTAAATAGAGACTGATCTGAAAGGCGGGCTGAAAGCAAGACGTAAGTTCCCCAAGGAAACAGGATTTATTTGGATTCTGTCTCCGAGTAGTTCAGCACTTTTCTCCTGAGAGTCAAAGTAGCTGCAGAGCCTCTTCCCTCCTGAGCTGAAGCACAACTAACGATTTCTTGTGTTTGATAGTTTTGATTGCTCTGCTCATTTTGGTAATTTGCTTAAGTCTTTCAAAGCATCTGTAATTTAATCAAACTGGCAGTGATAGTCACTTACCTGGAAAACAGCAAGACCGTTCATCCCACAGTGGTGGTGTACACAGCTGGCCGTCGAGGCTGTGTGCATTCGCTGAGAGCAAAGCACTTTCTGTTGGGAATCACTGTCTCTAGCAGCTCACACATTAGCCGATGTTCATGTTGTGCCACCTCTCACGAAATGGGAGGTGGATCAGGCCTTGAATTACCACAGGTACTGGGGTGTTTTCATTACTGGAAAGGGGTTGTTCTTACTCTTTGATGTTGGTGATGTGATGGCATGGAGATAACTGCAAGAGCCTCCTTACTGTGAGCAAGCATTGGATTGTTTATTTGGCATAAAGAATGAAGTCACCTGCCTGATGAGAGATTTAAATGGTAGGGAAATGTCAAAACTGCCCGCAACTATTTGATCTGCCAAATCTCGGGGAAGTTATCATTTCCACCCTGCTTGGGGAAGCTGTTTTTGTTATGTTTTAGCAGGGTGGCTGTACTGTATTGTCTACCTGACTGTGCAGTGGAACAAGTTGTTAGCTTCTGCTTACCTTATCTCAACCCATCCTGACATGTGAAGGAGCACAGGTGGATGATAGAAGATTTGTTTCCCCCAGTATTGATGATAAGATACAAGTACCAGGTCTGGTTAGAGATATTTCATGTCTGACTGTTGCATCATGCTTAGTGACCTTCAAACTCTTGCTTGTGTGGAGACTGTGGGGACCTTTTGATTTACAGCCATGCTATTTAAGTGGTTGTACACCTTGGCAAGGGCCAAATTACTATTTCAGTTCAAGTCTGTGGGTGATGAGTGAAGAGACACATTTTGCACTCATGTCACACTGCTGAGAGATTTATTTATTTTTGAATGATACAGATTTCATTTGAAGTAAAAAAAGACTTTTTTTGCCTAAAGAAGAAAATGCCTTGATGAAACATTTCTGTGTCTCTTTACTTCTTATTCCTCAGGGGTTGCTTCGTCAAGGAATTTCTATCCCAGCTTTTCCTCCAACTTCTGATTGTTCTGGGCCATTCTCTCCCTGTTAGTCATTTCTGGCTCTTGCTTGGGTTTCTTCCAGTACCCTTCTCTTCAACTCCACTTGAAAAAAAAAAATAAAATCTTTCCTTTGCATCTTGACTCCCTTTTCCTTTGGCAGGAGACAAAAGGGAGGCACTGCTTGTGGAAGAGTAACCGCTTTCAGATCTGTGAACGCAAAGTGAGGCTGAGAGAATCAGATGCTCTCCAGAACTGGAGATGCTGTGCCTGATGTAGAGATGGAGAGATAGTAGATGTTTGGGGGATTCCTGCATTGCTTCTGGGCTGGAAGAGCAGAAATGAAAGACAAGACAGCTGTAGGGGGGAGCAGAATTTATTCCCCATCTCTCTGTCTACACTCTCTGGCCTTCTTTGACAACAAGCAGGTGCCTGTTGGCTGAATTGCAGTGGATATTGCACAAGAAACTGTAGGCTGGTGGAAAGACTCCAGGGAGTCAGCTTCAGCCTACGGACAGTAGGTTTGACTCCCTTAGTCTAGACACTCTCACAGGGATTACGTCAACAATAATTTGTCAGTCTCTATTTATTTTCCAGTGGTATGGTTAGTATTTACTAGTGCTGAGATTCTTCTTGCACTCTTCCATAGTCTATCTTACAAGATTCAGTTCTACCAGAGCAGGTACCTAGGCCACAATTTCCATGTTTATTTAAATAGTATTAGTGATACTAATGCTCAGGAGAAGGAAAGGCATAGAATGTTCCTAAACATTCACATTCCACTGGGAGGCAAGAACATCCTTTATGTGTTTTAAGAATCTCCACTGCCAGCTGATGGTCCAAGAGCATCAGATGTTTTAAGAAAAATTGTACGTATTCAAATACATACATCAGGTTTGGGAATAGGGTATGAACATGCATTGCTGTCACATTAGGAAAAAATTCCTTCATTCTGAAAACCAATGATGAAATGACTGTTACAATTCCAGTTTTTTACACTGTAAACCTACCCCTTTCAGGTACAGTAACTTGAGCAAAATTACACACGTTCCCTGGGGAATGTAAATGCAGCCCAACTTTAAACATTAATTTAACTGCTTAACATAAGAGGGCACTGTCTCTGGGTTCTCTGTGTAGGTGATGAACAGGTGACTCCGAGCTGCCTTTTGCAGAAGCTTTCCAGTAAACTTTCGCTCTGATTGACTTTCTGGATGAGTTTTCCTGCGGACTGTGGAGGAGGTCTGAATTAGGTAGAATAGAATTTGAAAATAAAGCTGTGTGAATAACTGTCTTTTTACTTCCTCCCTTCTTTTCACAACTAGGATTAAAAGTTCAAGTGCTGACAACATTTTACACTCTAACTTCTGGACTCTATTCCCTTCAATGATGTTATGTCACATCTCCATAATACAGAGAGAGGGTGATGGAACAATTGTGTGTATTAAAGATCTGATATGAAATAACGTAAGTCTCTAAAATAGGACTTCTTAGAATGTGTTTAATGCCGTGCTTGGCTCATAATATGCAGCAGGATAATACAAGTTTTGCAAGACTTGTTTTTAATGTTTTGGATCCCCTCGCCCCAGAGTACTGAAAGGACATTAAACTATGCAACTTGTTGGTTGTTGGGGAGAGGGGAAAACCCATGCAAAAATAATCTTTAACTAAAAACAAAAATCAAGGAACTCTCTCGAACTCACAGGATCAATGTTGTTTTATTATTAAACCACTGTGCTGTTGTTCCCATGGAAACAAAGAAACAAATATTTGGAGCTGTGTCACACCTTCCACCAAAATTCCAGTTAAGAATGTTTTGGAAAGTGTTTCTGTCAATGACAGCCCTCCTGTTCTCTGAATGACTGCTTTGTGCAGCCTTCCTGGACTCCTGAACAGGCAACAAGGTGAAACTCCGCATTCAACCTCATGAACATTAGTTGTCTTTACAATTCTTTAAAAGGAATTAATTGCATCAGGAGATCTTTGGCCAGTAAAAATGATAAGTTTGAGACTGCAGCAGTGACCCAAATTAAATGTGTGACAGCAGCAGCATTTGTTCAGTTGCTGTTGGTTTGGGTGTTTTTTTTAAAATCCATAATTTTCTACAGATCAGTCCTAGCAACATGCCAGATGATTTGACCTTGAACCCAGCATGATCTGTTCAGAAATGGAAGGAAAAACCCCCATGAAATGCAACTGACATTTTGGCTAAAAAGAATATTTACTTCACTAAGAAAATATGATCCATCTACTCATTACCAGTGGGAAGAGATCTTTCCATGCTGCCAGGTATCTTTTACCGGAGGCACTCCATCTGTTTATATTTGTAGGTTGGGTTGAGAGGAGGAAATCTGATCAAATTTTACAGGTGCTATTTTTTCTTTTTTTTAATTAAAATGCTGCTATTGTCTTATCTTTGTCTGCATACTTGCTTTCACCTTCAGATCAACCATCACATTTTAAGTATTTTAACCAGAAAGTTTTCTTGTTACCTTTTTTCCAAACAAGGAGTTTAGTCCAAACAAGGAACAGTAAAATACATTGACTCTGGTTTTCTGTGTTGGATTTTTTTAGTGAATATAAGGTCAAAACTGTAATTAAATATCTCACCACTGCAAAAAGCATCATACTTCTCATTTCCAGCATGGAAAATAGTCAGCGATGTTTCATTAAGTGCAAGCCCATTTTGCAACCTTTCGCTTGCTGGAAGCTCTAATCACCTTTTTCTTCTCTACCCATATATCTATTTTCACACAGTTCATAGAAGTTTAATATCTTAGAAATCTCTTCTGCTCTGTTAAACGTCTTTGAAATCTGCTAGTTGGTTCAAAAGTTATTAAGGATGGGGGGGACATAATGTTTTTGCACATTAGGCTAAATTGTAATTTTCTGATGTGTGAGGAGACATCACGATGACTTCAACTCTATAAAATTTTGCTCCCCTTCTGAACTAGAGTTCATTATGCTGCATTTACTTTGTGTAATACCACTTCTACAAGGATGCTGAAGCTCTACAAATGTGAAGTGAAACAAATATGGTTGTCTAAAACTTTCCAAATGGAATTTTTCTCATATTTCCCTCCCTAGTGAACGTTGACATTATGGTCCGAAAACTGCTCAAAGTTGGAAGGTTTAAATTGTAACCAGCTCTAAAAATCACCCTTTTCAAATTACAGGCAGGCTAGAGTTTACTAGCATGGGAAGACCTTCCTTCGCTGTACGGTGAATGAACTGTTCAGGTGCCTTTGATGGACCACACACTGTGGTCCTGCATGTGATAAACCTTTCAGTGTTATCAAATAATAACTTGGAAACCCTTGGCCATATGCTATTTGAACTATAGTCAGAGGGCATATTTGGCATGTGGTTTGTGGTCCCTGGAATATATCATGATGGGTGGAATATACTGAAATGAGGGGCTAGGAAGTGGTGCTTTTTATTTGTGAAATTCTGCTTAAGATAATTAAAGTAGTGTAGAGCAGAAGGAAGTCTTTGCCTAGGCTAGTGGTTATCTGTGTATCATGGCCTAGCACGTCTCCTGTCTCAAAGGAGTATGTAATTCAAGAAGTGTCCCTATGAAAGGGAGAAGTAGCTTTTGTTCTCAAACCCAGCATTGTCATGATTGAGGCCACATGTTGCTTTATGGCCCCTAATCAGTTTGAGGCTGATTCCTATTTAGTTCCTTTCAACCACTGTTATTCTAGCTTTATGCTATTGTAAATTCGCTCGTTCTCATCAAGTTTTACTGGAGGGATCCTCTAGTGTGTCAGGGTCTAGGTATACAGATACTGATATTCTTTCTAATGTATTTTTGCTGCCTTATGCTTGGTAATATTTTTCTACATAATGATTCACAGTAACCGTGCCTCAGGCGGTGGCTTGAACTAGAAGGTTATGCAGCAAAGCTATAATACTTTAAAATATCAATTTTGGTTTTAAAAAGATGCGTGAAAAGGGAGGAGTGTTCTTGGGCTGAGGGTAGTTTACATAATTTGAACATGTTGCAATATGGTGGAAGATAACTCATCATCTTGCAGAGAGACATTGTGAAAACTCATATATATTCTCAGTGAAGATCCTGCTGCAATTGCAGTTATTGGTTATGAACGTTTGAGGAGGCACACTCAATTGCTCAAAGTGGCTGTGCATTAATGTTTTGTAATTATAGCTTATTTTTCAGAACTGTAATTTTGCTAGAAAATGCAGTTGTTACTGCTCCAAGTTAGTTTCATCTTTAATTAGTCTGATATTTGATAATATTTTTTATGTTGTGTTTATGTCTGTTTTTATGTATGTTGTTTATTTCTGTTTTATTGAATACTAATAATTAGATTTATAGAATTAAAAAAAAGTGAGTCTAGTAAAAGGAATTCTTACCCAGGCTGTAGGAAAGCTGAGTTCTAATCCCTTTTCTCCAGAGGGACTTGAAACTCTATCTTCAGCTTCCAGGAATGGTCTTAATCACTAAATTTTAGGATTGGATTTTCATTTTGAAGAGAGAACATTATGTTTTCTGGATCACTCACTGGAATTGGTCTCTTGCCCTTGAGCTACACATCAGGTCCACAGGGCTGCTGATTTATAGGTCATTTGCATTTCTCACTGTCTGTCTTGATGCTTTTTGAGGTTCTTCAAACAAGGGAGGAGAACCAGTAGAAAGGGCTTATTGGGGCTAGAGCCCAGAATACACTTGCTGCCCAGTTGGGAAACTGGTCCAGATATACTTTCTGGATATACTGTGATTAAGGAGCAAGGAGCCAGCATGTCAGTTGTCTGCTCCACAGAGTTTAAAAGATGGCGTTTTCTGCCAAGCAGTTTTCCCCCAAGTCTTCATAGTACTAACATGAACTAAAATAATGCATTCTGCGATTGCTGTTATTAAACCCAGCATGACTGTATTTCAGCCTATGTATTTGTGTTTAAAACAGTGAACTAATGATCAAATCCACAACTTCTAATTGCAACCCGTACATGGTGTTGTTAACATGATACAGATGGCCTTGCTACCCTGTTAGCTCCCAATTAAAAAAAATAAAATAAAATTTACTGGTCACTTAACCCTGTATGTGTAAGTCTCAGCCTGACATCATTAATGGGTATTTGTTGACTGGAGGAAGGCACTAGAATTTATCTTCTTGCACTTTTACTCTTCCTTCTGTTAATGTGATCATTTTGAATTTGACATTGGCTGCAGAATTTGCAGACCTTAAATATGTAATTTTTAGGAAAAAACAGAGTTGCTATGGTGTAGTAAAAATGATTATTCCTTCTCTAGCCTAAGTTACTCAGCAACAGTCCTAAACTAGATCTGCTGAGCCTGAATTGATGCTTCTGTGTATTTGTTTTCCTGTCAAAAATACAAGAATATCTTTATTCTTTCATGAATGCTAATAGTATCTTCATTACTTGATTTTGTTGGAGACAAAACTTGTCCCAGCTAATACTTTTCCTTGACTGATCCAACTGAGTAATTAAGTACCTGCATTAACTACAGTAACCTGAGTAGTATGACTAACTAGACTATGATTCCTCTTGTACTTAAGAGATTGTGAATATTTGGGTGGGTTGGGTCTGTTATAAGCCAGTTCATGCTTTAATGTGTTTTTTTGTAGGGATGGTCAACTGTATACTTTTTCTTTGTGTATTTTTGACAAATTAAAGTTCTGTAAATAGAGGAAGGGAACACTTTTCAGGAGCAAGAGAGCCCTTTTCTGTCAAGTTTTAGGTGTTCATATGTCCCTGCAGTTTTTATCTGGTTTTCTGTGATGAAATGGTTTTGCTTGGTGCATATTACTGTGACTTGAGCCAACTCTTTTCAGGGCTGATCAGTGTAGAATCACTGAGCTTTGCTGATTTACTCCAGTTAAGAATCGAGCTTTTTCTTCTGAAATAAATAGTGGTTTAAACCCTGTGACCAGTCTGCAGTGAGCTTTGGGAGACAAAATATTTTTTGGCTGGACAAGTCCTCACCTATGGTCCATCTTTTTCCAAATATAGTCCGCTGTTACTACTTTTTTTCCCAAAGCAGATTTGGGAAAAGAAAAAGAAAGCAGTGGCACGTAGGAGGAGAGGCGATGTTCAGAGGAAGTGCTGGGATCTCTGCAGCTCTGAAAAGCAGGCCACCTACGTAGGGGTCAAAACCGGTGTAGGACTGCAAGGAAGATGATACAACATAAGCTGTAATTATTGCAGTGAAATATCTCCCCATAAAATGTAAAGTGCTTTGAGACCTTGAAAGTCTGATTTAGTTATTTGTTTATGCAGCACCTGAAACACCAGAGCGCTGACCTCTGAGTGGGGCTTCTGGGTGCTGCTGTGATATAAAAAGTGAAAAATACTGAGAAAAAACACTACTGGGACAAAATATGAGATTCTCTGTATTAATGACATTGCAGGACACAGGAATCTAAGAATGTGTTTGGCAGTCTGTCATTGTAACCACTGAAACCTTAAAGATCCAATTAAAACCTCATAAAAAGTAATTCAGTGATGTTTGCATATGTAAAATAAAATGCTTTCATAGCTCAGCTTTATGAGCATGTATGGACTCTAAGAATTCTGAAAATATTCGTGTATTTTTATGAATGTCATGAACTCAAAATTATTTAGCAAATTTTGCCACTTTTTTTTTCTCCACAGGCTTTCACCATTGCTTACAGCCCAAACCACAAATAAAGCATTAAAATTATTGATGTGAGCTAAGCAGGAGGGCCATTGCCAAAAATAGCAGTATTCACTCAGGCTCATTCTGTGTAGCTCTGGAAAAATTATTCCCATGCTACAGCAAAGATCACATTTTTTCCTTTCTTCACTAATAGCAAAAATATTACCTTTCAAGTGGTCTGTTATTCCTGCAGCTGGGGGATAAGCAGGTTGGATGAAGTTTAAGGTAGCTAAATGAGCAAGGCTTGCCGATCCAGCCTCCTGCTAATACAGTGAATGATTTATGATGCTTTTCTCTCCTGGTGCCTTCCCACCCCCTCTTTTTGCCTTCAAGATGACATCAAAATGAGGCAAACGGGCAATGAAACCTTGTGTTTGACCTAACTGAGCTCCAGGAGCATTGCTCTTTTTCTTCCCACTTCACTAAAGTGCATGGGAGCAGTGTGAGTGCATGGTTGGGCTCTCAGAGAGTATGTTCAGAGTGGATGCTCACAGTCCTGCCTTGCTGTGACCAAAAAGACACTTTAACACCAGAAAAAACCATGGGCACTCTGAAGTTTGAAAAGAATACAGTTATGTACATGCACGAGACTTAGGTATTCTGTCAACATTCTCTCAGAGAGATTCAGTCTGCTTGGCAGTGATGGAAAGACACTTAATTCTTGGATAGGAATCCCATGTGTGGTGCTTTCTCAAAGCTGGGATCCCTGATTTGGGTGTCCTCCTCCACCTTATCATCATCAGCAGACAGGAAGCCTGCTGCTGGTTGGTCCCTAAATGTGCAGAGTACTCTGCATCATATGCTGAATGGAGTAAGCTCAAACTTACTCCAAGCTATGTATGCAACCTTGCTGTGCTTAGGGCTTGCCAGATGTTTCAAGGTGCCTTCACATAGGAGCTGATATGTCTTAACTTCCATGAGGTTCCCCAATGTACACATGACATGTCACATGTATTAATACTGTGGCCTTGATAGTGGTGATCTGGGGGAGAAGCATACGAGCAGCCAGCCTTTGTGTATGAAGCCGATCTCCCACGCTGTATCAGATCTGCTTTTCTGTCTCCTTCAAGAAAGCACAGCACCCTTGCTGACTGGTCCCTTATTAAGTTTGTGACACTCTCATCAGGTGTCTGCATGGGAGGAGCTGAGCTAGCGCTTGGCATACATAGTGTTTCAAGCCTCCAGAAGCAAAGCAGCTGTTTTATGGGGTTCAAACTGCAGCCCTGGGAGCTGTAGCAAATTGTACATGGTCCCAGGCTGAGTCAGTATCAGTGGTGGAAAGAGCCCACCAGTGCTGTTGCTGGGGGGAGACAGGAGGCTTTGGAAGACAGGTGAAATTTACAGAGAAATATAAGCAATCCAATAAAGTGCTGAGAAAGAAGGTGAGACATGTAAAGGAGAATCCTCTAAAAAGACACTGATATTCCTGAGGCTTGTTACATCGTTGAAGGGAATGGGAGGCAAAGAATTGATATTGTCCATTGTGATAAGTTCCCTTTGGTAGGTACAACTCTAATTACTAAGAAAATGCACTTTTATACTTCCTTCAGTTGATGAGAGTTAGATTTTGTGCTAAGCAGTGCTGCTTTCTGCACTAGATTAATGACAGCACAAAGACTCATGATTTGTTAGCTGATGCTTCAAGTGATTTAAAAACTTATTTGGGGAGCAAGTTTTGGAGCTGGGTTCTCTTACCACCAATGCCCAGGTTTGTCTTTTGGTAGATCTGTAACTACCTCACTGACTGTAGTAAGATGAGTACAACAACAACTATTTCTTATCTTCCCCAGATGATTTGAAAGGCTAAATTTGTTTGTGTGAGAATATAGGTTTTTGAGATCTTAGAACAGTATCAGTACAAAGAATGATCATTGTCAGTTTTAAAATCCATCCTCGAGTCTGTGATTCAGAAATAAGATGATCGTGAGCAAAAGTAAGGAAGAAACCTGATATCCCTGTAAAGCTTGACCACAAAGAGCTCATCCTGTTGATGAGCTATTACCAGAGATAGGATAGCAGAGAAAATGGACAAGCGCTGTGTGGTGTTTTAGCAGTGACCCTGGAGCCCATTTTTCCCCAACTGAAGCCAGCTAGGCTTTTGTTTCTGACTTCAGAAAAACCTGTGTTTTACGCAAGCCGTGGACAAATACATAATCACTAAGAACTTAGTAAGCATCGCACATCAGGTTATGTGAAGTGAGGTTGAGATCATTCCTGCACTTGCTGTGTGTAAGAGGTTTTACCTTGGAGAATAGTAGCAGTCCACAGGGAAGGCAGGTAAAATGTGAGGACTCCAATGGCTGCATGGTGAGAGCACGAAGAAATTATGCAGATTTAAGGCTGGGGGAGAGAAAAGCCTATTAAGCTGAGAAAGAAGTGGCAGTAAAGGTAGGACCTAGAGAAAAAGTAGGATCCTGGGAGAGATGTGTGCTTCCAAGCCCCCTTGCTAAATAATGTGGAGACACATGCACGTTATTGTTGTAGGAGTTTTTCTCATTAGATCAAATGGACAACATCACAGCAATCTGTTGCTTCTGTAGAAAACACGGCATCCAAGAGGAGGAGGAGACACATGTGGGCAGCAAGAAAGCTCTTGAAAAACAACTAAGGAGACAACATGGAAGAAACAGCTTACGGGGTGGGATCAGAGCAGTCCCAGTGCAGTCAGAGAGGAATGAGAAGGCAGATGAGTGGGTGAGGACAGACACCCTACTGAATGTTCATTGTGGCACAGTCTCCATCTGTCCTTCCTTGGTGCACCCACTCCTAGTGCTAGGAATAAGCTGTGATACCGTGGAATCAGATTGCTGTTTGTAATGGTAAAACTGCTGCTGAGAAACACAATCTTTGTTTCCTAGTGAATGATAAAGAAACAATAATAAATGGTGTTTACAGGCCCGAGTTGTTTATCTTTCTTTGCAGCAGCACTCTTTTTCTCTACAAGCTGTTTTGCCTGTGCCATCACAGCTGGGGACCCCATGCACTACATGCATGAGTGACTTACCTTTCTTAAGCTCCAGTAATTCATGGCTATGAGACCAAGGCACTTAGATACCAAACAACCTCCACATTAAATAATCACCACAGGAATTGACGCTGATACAAAGCTACATCCAAGAATCCAATAACTTTCACCATTGACAACCCAGTAGAGTTTCAGCAATTAACACCATTTAGTTGTGAAGATTCTCCTTGAGGACTGTAAAGTAAGTCTAGAGTTGGTTAAATTGTGTTTTCCAGCATAGGCATTAATCTAAAACTGTAAATTACCTCCAGAAGGTAGAATATCTTCAATCTTGTTTAATTCTTGATACATCCATCAAAGAGACTTTGTCTTTGTAACCTCACATATCTTCCCATCAGGAAACTGTACAGGAGTATCAGATGAAAAAAGAAGGGTTTTTTTCTTCCTTCCTTATTCTTCTTTCAGACAGTAGGGAGAGGACAGAACCATTCAGAATCGGCCATATTCAGCCATCAGGCAAGTACTCAAATGTCTGCAATACTAGCACAGTATGAAAAGCAGACATAAAAGTCAGACCAAGTTCCAGAGTCCAGGTTTGCTGTTAGATTAGTTCTTGGCCTGTGTACTTGACACTTTCCTTATGATGGCCTTGATACTGAGGACAGCTCTACAGCTCCAGATGTCTGAATTTTGTGCTGCTGGTAGAGTCCTGTTTCAGAGAACAGTCCTGCTTAAAAACCTCAGGAGTGGGTGCACAAAGGCACAATGAAATGTTAGAAGTAAGTACAGAAATGTATTTTTATTTTGGCACTGAATTTCATTTGGAAGTATTAGCCATCACTCTTGGTATGAAATGACTGACTGCTGTACATGAGGGTGTTACCATGTTCTGAACCTGACTTTAATGTGGCCAACATTAGAGCCAGGAGAGGTCACTAGCAAAGGTGGGCTGTGTGTTCTCCTTGAGGTAACAGTGTGTGAGCCTGTGGGTTTGTTTTAGGCATATTTAAGGTGACAAAAAAAGAAATCCAGAGAAAAAAAGTAGCTAAACCCTTATGCGTGTTTTATTTTCAGAGGGAACACCTGTCTGGGGTAATACTTTATTGCATGCATTCATGAGAAGTAGGAAAGCAACTCTATTTACTTCAACTTCATTAGTGGCAGACCAACTTCTCAAATGAACGCAAAGTTTCTTTTTTTTTGCCAGGTCCAAAGAGATAAAATTACTACTTGGTGAATTCCACATTACCTTTAAGGCTTTCAATCACAGCAGCAAATGCTACTGTGTCCCAGCTCCTGCCTTTACTAAATTGTATTATAAGCACCTTAATTATAGTCCATGCTGTCTGATGGGCCATGGAAAAGGTCATCTTTCAAAAAACGTACGATAACAAGGGTGGAGCCATACTGGGCATTTTCTGTCTGTTGGGAAAGAAAGGGCTTTGCAGAGAAGAAGATTAATAGTAGTGTTAAGCTAAATATATCTCAGACACAAAATATCACATTCCTTCAGGCTTACCTTCTCAGGGGGTACTGGCATTAACCATTTTACTGTGGGGATAGCTACACAAAGACATGCTCCTCCTCTTCAAAGCAGAGCTAAAAATGAGGTGAGTTTTTGTTGTCATTTTACTGTTGAAGCTGCAGTAGTACAATGAGGTCTTTCACTTGCACTGCTTTTAGCAGTTGAGTTCAGGGTTTCCAGGTTGAGATCTAGTTCAAGGGCAGAGGAACAAACAGAAATATTCACAGTGCCTTCACGGTGGTTTGAGCAAATTCTCCACACTGCTGCAAAAGAGAAGAATCAGACCCGAGTCTTACAGATGGATTAGTCCCCCATTATAGCCTGTGTCTGCCTCTTTACTTATTTAATTATTTTTATAGGTCAGATCAAATACAAGTTGGAGGCAGCTTGCTTTTTAAGTCTCTGCTATACTCAGCATAGCAAAGCATCTGGCAGGACAATTTCATTTCTGACTCCCACTGTTAATGGCATGGCTTTGGGCCTTTGGGCCTTTGGGTAGGCAGGCTATGCTTATCACCTTGGCAGGCTTCCAGCTCCAAATAATAATCCATTAACGTCTGCCCTGCTGGTATTCTTGCCAAATACAAGGGATATCTTTTAAATAAACATTGGCAGTTCCCAGTCGGAGGAAAGAGAAAGGGAGTAGAGGAAAAACAATCCTTGACATTTCAGTGACTTTGCAGGGCTAGCTAACACCTGGTACCACCCTTATCTGCGGGTGTTTATGCAGAGCTGCAAAACACAGCTTCTTCTGTTGGCTCTTTTACTTTCTTTAAATAGAACTGGGAAGACTTATAATGATAGGAGTAACTTTCTTGGATAGGCACTCTTTTCCTTGCTTTTTTTTTTCCAGGCTAGGGAGCCCCCTGTGTTAACATCTGTGCTCCTGTTTTCCTCTGAAGTACAGCAAGAATAGGCTTGTGTGCCTCATACTTTGCCAACAATATTTTTTTCCCTACAGTTATCCTCTCTAGTGGATTAGATACAATGCAGATTTACTTTCATGGGGGTACTTTCCCACCTGACTTCCTATCTCTTCATCCATGAAACCAAACAGCCACATTGATCTGCCAGTAATCAGAGCAACTGGGGCTCACCTCATTCTCAGTGTTCCTTGGGAAGTGCTTTTTCTATGTATTTCAACCATTTCACTTTCTTTCTCTGTAGCTGAACTCTCAATGACAGCTTGAGGTTTATTTTTCCAGCTGTTATATTTTGGTTGATAGCAATAAAATTACTTGTTTGGATATTTCACAGTATCAATATATGAGCTGTCTAGGTTTTATTTTTGCAGTCCAGTTAAGATCTGGAGTAGGATTCATTTTTCCAGAATGTGAATGGGAGACGGTAAAATATTCACTGTTCAGAAAGTAACATAGAGTCAAACCTAGAGTTTGCTACCCGTCTGGAACTGGATTTCATGTCTGCTTGTTTTGCCTTGATTCACTGATTGTGCTAATGCTACCTTAGTGTATATCAGAGGGAGCTAAGGGCACAAACTCTCTTTTATTCCATCTTTATAACAAGTTAATTAAAAGATTGGACAGAGTTTGAAGTGTTTGAACTCTTGATTGTAAGGATATTTTGCAACTTAATTCTCTCTTGCTAATGACTTGGGACTTGGTTTGCAACTACTCCCTTGCCAAAATTTCCTCAAATTTTATACTGCATTTGCAGCATTGTATTTTGCTTGCCCCTTTTCATCTGAGTGGTTGAGGCTATTCCTATCTTTCCCTCACTTTCAAAATAAACACCATCCTCACCCATGATTAAACTTCCTATCACCTTAGCTTTATTACTGAATTTTCTGATGTGCAGCTAAAAGTTTTCTCTAACCATATTACTTGCATGTGGGATGGGGCAGAGGGAGGCACCCTAACTGCTAAAGAGCATGGAGACAAACTGACGAATTGCAGAATGCATTTTTTGACCAGATCCTCATTTGGGGGCATTAAGCTTTTATGTCTCAACACTTCCCTTTTTGAAGCATGGTGACATTTGAAAATGTGAATGTATTTTCAATATAACTTAATCACCTGCACTGGGAGCTTGTATATCTCCTAATTAAAACAGAACCAATCTGAATCTCCCAAAACAAATCTTTGCTGTATTTTTAGTTCAATATGTCGCTCCACCCCTGGCCAGCCTGTATATGGTAAACCTTCTGCTATTTCCTGCTCAGTTATTTTATGCTGGAGCCAAGTTAGTTTCAGTTCCTGAAGCAGAACCAAGCAAAGCAAATGTGGTTAGAATGGAGTTAACTGGAAACATTCCCAAAAGATAGCATATTTACTCCCAAGCGCATACTGATCCACCTACAGTGGAAAAGAAACATCATTTGCAAATCATAACCTCTTCACGCTGTGTGGATTCTATCTGGACACTTACAGGTCTTTGTTAATAGTCTGTACTTAAAAAGAATTATGAAGAAGAAGCTGTAGGCTCTTCACAAGTAGACTGTAATTGAAAATACTGTTAAGTATCTTTGCCGTGGAAGTTATCCCCTTAGTTGTTGAAATATTGCAGCTGAAGTGTAAAAAGGGGGCAAGAGAAGAAGAGTGTAGTATTGAAAGGCTGCTTAAAATAGGCAAATGCATATTAAGTAAATGTAGGTCTCTAAACTGGATTTAGGTGACACATCTATTGCTCTACTTCCATTGTTTTATTAGATTGTACCAAACCCTAGCTGCTGTAATATGTAATGTCTCTAATTTTGCTAGCCAGGAGGATCCTTAAATGCAAGTGTGCTCAGGTAGGGAGAAAGGAGGGAGCTGCAGTTGCTGTGTGGGCTAGTAAAACACTTTGGCGGGCATATTTAGCAGGGAGGAGCACTCCATAGTAGCGTCCATCTGAGTCTAAATTTGGAGCTGTTAATCAACTTTAGTCTATGAGGGTCTTCTCCTCCAGGGGAAGCAGCATTGTCAGCCCCCCTGAAGTATGAGGGTAAAGGGTAAATAAATACCAAATTGCTGTATTCAGCAGAGGCTGTCGATTTGTGCCAGGTTAGGTCTGTGTTCTGCCTTCCTGAAAGTAATCCTAAAGAGTGCTTTGTAGAGTACTCCAGTGGATTTCTGTAAAACTGTCACTAGCAATTGCTTCCCTTAGATGATAAAGCTTGCAGGGCAGAGAGTATATTTACCATGGTTTGCTAAAGAAATGTCCAAATTTCTCTACCAGTAACTTTTCAACCCATATTTCAAACTGGAATGAAATACATCTTGAAAATAAAATCCTGGATGTTTAGTGAAAATTGAAAGTGGAATACAGTGCAGAGGCCCAAGTTGTATCTCCCACTCGTGCCTTCCCCTCTCCCCAGGGGATGATTGCAGTAGAGGTGAAGCACTTACTAGACGCTGGGGAATCCATGTAGGAATTAGTTTCAAGGAACAAAATCAATAGCAAATCTGGCTTCAGTAGCTCTTCTGTTCACAGGGTTAATTGTTTAAATAAAGGAATGCAGTAATAGAGATGTTTCGCTTCAGGCTTCTTTTAGAGATTCTGTAAGTATTTTCTAACCCAGATTTCAAGAACAACAATGTGTAGCTGTGCTGGAACAAGTGCTATTTTTAAGTTTCCTGTGGTTTGAGAAATTGTCACATTTCTCTGTCTGAAGGATCGAGGGATCCCAAAAACCATTTCTGAGTTTCTGGTATGAACGTTGAATGAATACAAAAATGAATAGACACTGATTTTCTGCATTGTAGCAGATGAAAGAAGATGAAAGATCTCAGCTATGCTAATGTCAATACAGATCAGCTCCAGCAACTGCAGGCTTTAGTTAAATAAATATTATTTAACCTAGTTCAGGAAAATCCCTCCACTACTACAAAACAAGTTTTTCCACTCTTACGGGTCATGACCGTATACGGAAGCAACCCACGCTGATAACCTGTTGCACAACTGATACTGAGTAAGAGTCTTCAAAGAGCAAGTCTCTGCACCTGCTGACCTCCGGTCTGTCTAGCAGGCCTGTCCAGGTTTAAATGATGTAAGCTGCCACCTTTGGAGTGTATCTAATTCTAACCATTAGTTGGTTGTGCACAAGAGATGCCTTTTTCTGGTGCAAGCAGAGGGAGTTCCCATGCAAAGATCTATATATATCCTAGTAAATGTCCTATTGTACATGGGAAAATGTTGTCTGTCTTCTAGCTGCATCTGTGATGCCGTGGCCTACCTGCCGCTTTGTGGATATTGTTAGAGAATAGTTTCTGGAGCTCTGCTGGCTCTCACTGGTTCCTATGTCTGTGTGTTATTGGGCCTAGTATAACGTGTTAAGACTTCACAGTAAAAACACTTTTCTTTATTATAACACCATAGGTGCTATTTATGTGTTTGACTTGTTCCCTGCGACACAGCCTTTCTTGTTTCACAGCCAGCAGTGCCTATGAACATCTTTCTTCTTTGTCTCTCCTGCCCATGTATTCACATGGCCCATAAATATCAATAGTTGTGATTAAATATAAAAGAGATGCAGTGCTAGTACTTGTGTATTGGCATAGGGGAAGAAGAGGACAGAGGAGAGGCAGGAGTTTTGGTTTTATGCAGACTGAAACATTATGGTAGCAGAAACGATGCCACTTACAGTAATGTCACAGTCTCCTGAATAATATAATTCCATCATTGCCTGGAAACTTAGCACTTATGCAGGGATGTATTTCACTCCTGAGTAATTGTATAGCATCTCAGCAAATGAGTATTACTTTTTACATCCAGGAGATTGTGAGGGCTCATGCATATTTGTTGACCACAAGACTTCTTTCCAGGAATGCTACTTGCATAGGCCTTCCCATGCACCTTTGAACCAACTTACCTTCTAGACCACCTGCCTCTGCGAGTAGAGGGACTCTGATGAGCTTGTGATGGGACCCTATTGCTTACTCTTGTATAGACTAAGTGAAAGCACTGCATTGCTCCTTGCAATTCGGCAAGTTACTGGAGGCATACACCAGACTTTGAGACATTTTTTGTCTTTGTTTGATATTCTCATCTCTGTTTCCTCATCTGAATGAACTTCAAGGCACTGACACCTTTCCCACATCTGAGTTTGGTTGACATCTTTTTGAAGACCTTCAGCAGTGGAGCACAGCAGCAGTCTCTTCTGGGTCACATGAATTTATAAGAATCCAGAAGCCTTTCCCGGATGCCTTTAAACCAAAGAAACCAGCGGTATGGTTCTACCCATCTGGGGGCATAAGGCAGCATATACACGATGCTCTTAGCAGGAAATTTTTTATGAGAAACATCCCATTTTATACCATACAACCAACCAATTCTAGATACAAACTTTAAAAATCTGATACGGGAATGGTACACAAATGAGCAGTTGCATGGCTTACAAAATTCTGGTGCGGCTTTACAATGCAAAATGACATATCTGGCATCTAGATGAGAGAGCTTTTTCACTTCTTTTTCCTACTCCAAAGTGCTTTCTCCAGGTAAAAATACATAAGTCAAATTGCTTGAAATAACACACGTTGAGTATTGGCAGTATATGGCTATCTGTGCCC
The DNA here is from genome assembly GCA_026212715.1 of Elanus axillaris. NCBI lineage: Eukaryota > Metazoa > Chordata > Aves > Accipitriformes > Accipitridae > Elanus > Elanus axillaris. Next base: position 4,700,382 of record JANZLQ010000095.1, on the reverse strand, counting down.
TGTGAAAGTGGAGAAAATATCACACATACAATCAGCACATTATGTTGTTGACCAAAACAAAACTGGAAAATTTTAAGAATGACCACTGTATAATGTCAGATTACCACAGTATCTAGTTTTGGGAGCCTCATTCTCTTCTTTGAGAGTTATTATGCCAAAATATGAAAGAGAAGACTAAATAGAAACCAAGAAAGATACAATTTTCCCTCTCCCCCCCCCCTTTCTTTTCCTGTTGCGAGTGTTTCTGTTTGTCTGAATAAAACTTATCCATTCCAGTACCTAACTACTATTTAAGATTGCTTGCCAGCCTGAAAAGTTGTTATGTGGGTTGCCCTTAAATAGCTCACATTTGACTGCAGAGCACCTGTTAGTTGATTGGGAGACAGTAAAACTCAGGGCAAAGGCTTCCCAAATACAAAGGATTGCTTGTGGAAAAAGACCTTGTTGATCTTGGATCAAGTTATAACCACCACTTGATGACTTTAGTGAGGCATTGTATGGTGTACTAAGTCTATACATGTGTTTCTGTGTGAAAAAACAACACCTGAGCTAAACAGAAGAGAACAGAGCTAAACCGAGTCTCCTCCTAACAGTCTTTCTTCAGGTGTATTTTATGGAGCACTTTTGAAAGGACTTTTTGTGTAAGCCCCTTGGAAACTCTTTTCAAAGCTGCTGCGCAGAAGTGCCAGAGCCTGCAGGCCACCTTCCTGCTCAGAGCTTGCATCTTTGTAGCTCACATCTTTCCAGTTCAGACTTTGGTCTGTCAGATTAGGTGTTCTAGACCCTGTAAGAATCCTTTGCCTTGGTGGGAGGTGGAGGAGCTTGAAATAAAGGAGAATTTTTACAGAAGAGTGTTCTCTCTTTATCCCAGTCCCTGTTCGTTCAACTGTTACCACACACTGCTGCACCCTTAACTTTGCTTCATGCCTCCTACTTGCTGTGCTCTGCAGAAGCATTTATCCCTTCTCTTAGAGTCAGATTTGTGTTCTGACTCATTCGCTATTGTGTTTGTGGTCAATTTTATAGGGCGAAGCAAGTGGGATAACCTTGTGAAGATCAAAACAGAGTACTTTTAAGTGACACATGGTTGCAGTATTAATTTTCAAATACATTTAGGAATAATATTGACATTCATTTGTTCTTTACAGGAGTGTGCTTGTTTTGAAAGATAGACAAGCAAAAACTTTTCATAACATACTTCATCTATGAAGTAACTTGTGCATTTTCAGAAATTCTGTTTTAAAAGACCTACTCTAAACTATGAGGATTCATGAAGCTGTTCCCTAGAAGACATCAGTCTAATCCAGAGCCCACTAGAGTCTGTGAACATCTTTTTGTTTTGCTGACTTGGTTTCCAGTAAAGGACTGAGTTTTGAAACATGGGGACACCTCTTGGTCATGCTGACCTGCATCTGCCAGATCTTCTTGCTCCTCAGGACCTCTCTTTTTGTGGTTCAACTGTAGTCTGCCAGAATAATTTTGACTTTCTTAGCAAGAGTTGTTACTGCAAAGCTTGTCAAAATTTCCACTCACTTTCAGAGCTAGGCAATTTAGTGAATTGGCGCAATGTGAACAGTGTTGCCCAAAATGTTTACAGTGAACAAAGCCACACCACTATGTTTTTGGCAAACAGCTGTATTATGAATACTTGCAGGGTCTTTTCAATAACCACTGTGTCCTTTCCCAGTAGCTCTCTCGGGGGCTGTTGTGCAGGCTGATGGGGAGGCTGCTTTGCACAGACTTGAGATTCGCCACTGGCCAGGGCAGCCTGCTCCATCCATCGTGCCTGAAGGAACTGTGTAGGAGCTGGTAGTTATTTCTTACCATTCAAGTTACTTCATATCTTTCTTTTAACATTTCAACCAGAAATGAGTTATTTCTTAATCACTGTGCAAGGCAGCACCTCTGAAATCATGCCAGGTTTGGGATTTACCACCCCACCACACACACACAATTCCTTTCACCCCACTCCAAATGCCAGAACGAACACAATCTGTGTGTTTGAACATACGACATCCAGGCTCAGGTTGAGGGAAAGCCATGCAGTACACTGATCACATGCAGCAGGCTGAACTTCTGCTCCAGTTTTTGTTTAAAACCTGATTATTTGTGCAGACTGGATTCTGAAACATTTGGTTTGGAGCTGGACAAGCAGAACCAACAAACTGGATGATTGCCTGGTGTGCTACAACAAAGGCAGAGAAAGAAGGAGCCTATGGTATCATTCAAGTGCTTGACTGTTTTTTTCAGTAGGTATTTTTACAGTTCACAGCAGTCCATTGACACCAGAAAGTGCAGCAACAGCAACCTCAGTGGTGAAACTGCCGATGTTACAATTGGAGGGAGATAAAGTGAAGTATTTGTTGGAGTGGCAGTACCAGGAAATGGCTGAGACATCACATGATGTGACGGAGGATGTGCACTCTGTAGCAGAGGGAGGTATTTACTTACAGGCTAGACTTCCACCAGACTCCACCAAAGGCAGTTTTGGCTAGTTATTTGAATTACCTGACCCACTTGCAGTAGGAAGTCATTATATAGATAGTAAATACCTACCCCACCCTTGGTAGGCAGACAGACTCTTTGCCAGAAAGGTCCAGCTCAGCTTCACAGAATAGAAAATATTGTACCTTTCTAGTTAAAACTGTCATTGCAAAGACATTAGAAGCTGCTGCTTTTCCAGTAACTGCTCCACTTCTTGGCATTTAATCATTGTGGAGAAAGCCCCTAGGATTTACCTCTTACCACCACCTGGAACACAAACCATATGCAAAGAACAAGTCTGAAATTGGTCTTAAGGTGCAAAAACTTGGTTCTCCCACTGATGAGAAAAGCTCCCAGGCCCTCCGGCAGTCAGGAAGTTGCCTGTGACGGAGGATTCCGATAGGAGCTTTACAAAACCATTCATCTGAAGTGTTGAATAGAGACTCCAAGTTAGTTTTTTGTTGACTTTTTTATTATGAAATCTGCAGCTGACTTAGCATACATAACATGCTTGGTGATTAATTGTTATTAATGGATGAGTTTAAAATTTTAAGCAAAGTGCTTGAAACATTATCTACAAGTTATCATATTTTAAAAAATTTATGTGGCTATTATGATAATTTGTAAGTGTAAATTCTTTTCCCTGTAAATAGATGAGACTTCACTAAAATCTGTGGCCTACACTAATGTTGATCTTTAACATAACCCTGCATTTTATCACCAAAATAAGATTCTGATCTTGCTTCCATCAGAATATAGCTAGAGAAAGTCCATGAGAAGACAGCAGGTTCATACTAAGGCAGCTAAGAACAGGTCTGGTCCAAAACAGATTTTAAAGTAAGAGGTCTTCTTTCAAATTAAAATGATGATGGCCTTTGCTTGGACTGTAGGAACAGGTGATGATAGAAAAGGAAGAAAAGAGAACTGTCATGTCTTCTACTGCACATATGTCTCAATTTAATTTTGCTTGTATTTTTGTGAGACTTATGTGAGACTTCAGATACTGATACTGGGATAGGTTGGAGCAGTTTCTTTAGCAGAAACTGAATTGAAAATTTGATTCCCTTCAAAGGTCACTTCTCAGAGTTCAGGGGGTAATTTTTCATTTGGTAAAACCAAGGGACGATCTTGATTGTCCTCTGCAAAACCAGTGATTATTTGCTGAAGTTGACCTGATCTATCTGTATGCATGAGGCTCATGTATTACTGCTGACTTCTCTGCACACTACATGCTTGCTGCCTGGGTTGGATAGGCTTAGGACAGACTGCATATAAGTTAGAAAGGATTTATGCTCCTGTTCTCCTGGATCATTAGTCACATATGCATGGTGTTAAGGACAATGTGGCGCATTGGGCTCAACAGGGGATTTTAATGCACTAAGGCAAAGATCCATAAAGGACATAGGCACTCAGATCTGAGGCTGGGATTCAGAAGCCTTAATTAGGATGCTGCTTTGCCTGCACAGGGAGTTGGGAGAAGTCAGTGTCTAGTAATGGGATTCACATGTACCAGTACTCTGAGTGGGGGGATTGAGTTAGCAAGCTGGAAAATGCTGAAGAAAAGGATAAATTTCTGCACTTCAGTTGGTATCTAAGCCCTTTTCTTGGATCTGACCCTGAATGCTAAAGTTTTAGTAATACGTACCAGTCAGCCTTTGTTTACAATTGCACTGAGTTTCTTTAGGGACATACATCATATTAAACTTTTTTTCATTTGACCCTGTTATTAAAGTAGAAAGCTGAACACTAAAAGGCACTGGAGGCCCAATGCTATACTGGAGCCACATTTCTCTTGTTTCTATTCTATTTATGGATGGCCTTCATCAACTAATCACTGTTTGGCACAGTATTAAATTTAATCACTGAACTCCAGAAAGTTGTGATGTGTCTACCTACTCCATCGTTCCATTTGGATGGAAATTTTCTATCTTGTTTAAAGACTATTATACCCCTGCCTTTCTTGTTCAGAACAAAAGGGTATTGTTTACTTTGTTTTTTGTTATTTTCGTATTCAACAAAAGATGATTATTTGTCTCCTCAGTGCTGAGATGCCCGTGAACGTGTAGACCTCCTCTCTACTTGATTTTCTTCCCCCCGGGTGACTACAAAATAGCAAAATTTCCTTCACACAGAAGCTTACAGTTGAAATGCACAAAAGCAAATGTTATTTATCTAAACTTTCAAGGTTTTCCTAACGAAGGTATTAATTAAAAAGTTGATGTGAGGCATAAGTGAATAAAGAAACAATGTTACAAGGCACAGCAGAAGTGGCAATAAGATTAACACACATTTATGATTAAGAATTAATCTTTCATTAAATAAAAACTTGTTTCAGTCAAAACTTTTTCACCTTTTAAGAGAGAGGCAGCAAACTCACAAGCATGTAGTTGTTTGTTTGGTTCCTATTATTGCCACCCCATTGTAACATAAGGAGAATAGCTTTTTTGAACCTACAGCTAGGCAGCCTGTGAGCAGGAGAGCAGGGTTCTTGCTTTTTGAGAGCTAGCAGCCCATTCACAGTGGGTTGACTTTCAAAAGACCCATTTATTGAATGACGCAAGGTGCAAATTATGACTCACTCTGCATAGGTTAAGTTTGTAAAAATCAACCTATATTCATCTTCCTAGCACCTACACAGCTGCATAATGTATTTATTATCTCTAGGGTCACATTAACCCTTTTGGAGGTGTAAAAGTGACTGCAATACAACCCAGACAAACCGATGTTCTTACCTAGTGAATTGAATTTTTTCTCTTTTATCAGTGGTGATCTAGTGAACGGCAGATTTTTTTCTCTCTGGCCAGGATTAGGTCACAGAGTGGCCCAGCAGTCTGGGTTTGAATATTTTCTCCTGTTCTAACAGGCCTCATAAAAAATACGTTGATTGCTGGTGTTTGCTGATATGTGACACTGTGTTTTCCAGGTCTCAACCAGATGAACCAGGTACTCTTCGATCTCTGAGTCTTGTAATCATCTTGCAATGATACTGTAAGTAATCGTTTATTATAAAGAGCTTTTCAAGCAGAAGTTTGATGCGAGTCCAGCACATTTTATTAGTTGAAACATATGCTTGTATTTCCCACTTGTATTGCAACCTACTTTTTATGGTAGATTTAGTGTATGGGAGCAGTTTTGCTGTGTTTGCAAGGCTTTTAAATGGACAGAACCACCTCTTCACCTTTTCCACCCATGTCCTTCCCTGTCTTCCCTCCTTTCAAAGAGAGAACATCAGGAAGTTTTGAGATTCGGATGTAGTTCCTAAACCAGTGTCAATGAGTAAAGTCTACTACACTTCTGGAAATGGTGTGCAGCCACTTGTTCCTGTATTTCAGCTCTCCTTCCTCTCAGGAAACCCAGACTTCAAGGGGAGGAAAACCCCAAATGACCCTTCTACATGTCATTGCAAAAAATGGTGGTTGCTTAAAAAAGGGTGTTACCTTACGTGCATGGCTTCATTTCTCCACCTATTCCTCTGTAACGCATGTTACAAATGATGACAGCTATTAGAGGACTGGCTGTATGGCATGCACACTCAGAAATGGAAGTGTCTCTTTCTTAGACCCCTTGTCTATAGTCCTAACTCATCAGAATTTTCCTTGTCTGGTAATATGGCCAAACTAGAGGAGGGACTGTACCTTCCCTTACTACTGTGGGTGGATAAATACTGCAAAAAGCCTTTCTCCAATGTTGAATCAAACACTGAAATTAATTTATTTTCTCTCTGTTCATAAGTACCATGTATCACCTTTCTGCAAGCCACAGTATGCTAACCTACTTGCAGATTCCTACAGAAAGGAAATGGCAAAATTGCATGTAAGATTATTTACAGTAAACTAATGTGAAAAATGAACATTGGCCAGAAACTTGTCTGTGTCTTTACTCAGGGAACACGTATTACCCTGTGACTTTAATGATCAATCACATCTAAACTTAAAATCTGAATTTTAGAACACATGCAGGAAGCGGATTGGAGTTGAGTATAAAGATATATATGCTGTTCTTTTTAAGCCCATAATAAAACTTACTGAATACTGATGAATAATAGATGCATTTAAAGGAGATTATGATCTGCTCCTGTTCAATCCTTCAAAGAAAAAAGTAAATTCGCGTATGAATTCTCTGTAATGGTTTATTCTTTAAGACAAAACAATAGAGGCTTGGTATGAAACTCACTGGAATCAATAAAAAGACCCCCATTTTATGCCCCAAGTTTGTAGCCTACACATAAGTCTGTTATGGCAGCTGCCACCTTTACTAACACACCAGGTTTCGGACCAGGTTCCTCTAGGGGTGCAGTGGTAATGGTTCTTAAGTCTGGCTGAAACAGTCTGATATTCCCTATGGATCAGGCACAGAGGTGGACCTGTAACACGCACTCACCTGTGCGTTACGTCAGTAAGTCTAGTATGTGCTGTTCCAGTTGTAGCTCTTGTAAATTAAACAGAGAAATAAGCTGGTTTTTTCTTCGTGCCACTGCTGGAATATGATCCAAGCCTCAGGTAGATTCCAGCTGTGATCTTGCTCCTTGGTTATGAACATACATTTATGTTCTCAAGACATTAGAGCTCCTTCTACACAGGCAAAAATTGTAAAAACAAAATGAACAACGTTCTCTGTGTACAGTAGAGTTATTTAAAGTGCCTGAGGGTTTGAACATAAGCAGACACTGTGTTCGCATACAATATAAGCAAGACTTCTGGGTTTTGGCATTTAAAATGACAATTAAAAATACAGCAGGCATGTTTCAGCAACTTTATAGGATGCCATAAACATCCAGAAAAGGATTCCAGACAAAAGTAAAGATTCACAGTAAGGATTGTTTTCTTCTTTTTGTGTCCTACCTCACTTTTTAGTGTGATGTGTTGTTATAAACCACAAAACTAATGAAACAAAAGTAAAGGGCAGAAGGTGTCTTGCTCATTGCAAGCTATTGTACAACAGAAAATGCTTCTTTGGGAAAGTCAAGTTTACAGTCTGTATGGCTCTGTTCACGTAATTGTTTTAGCTTCCTGCTCAAGATGAGGACAAAAAGCCCTAAACAAGTCTGGAAGGTGAAAAACACTTTCCTTCCTCAACACAGAAACAGCCACAATAGACTAAAGATTTCTCCCTGACACAATTTTGTGTACTATGACACTACTTGAATTTTCTTAGATATATTTACCACAGGAATGACACTACTGCATAGTCAGTCAGCTATTCCCACTGTAGCCTCCTGACAGCATGCCATGGATTATGAAATTGTATGTTGTATCATGTAGCTTTAAGTAACACAGTGTTTACACATATATAAGGCACCTCTTGTTGTGAATGTGTTTTAGGCATTAAACTAAGGTGAGAAGAATAACCTGAATCTCAAGTTAAGGATTTAATTACAAGGCCTACCTTCCTCAAAACTTTTTTTCCTGCCACTTGTAAACCTATGACAAAAAGAGTTCCTCAGCTTCTTTGGTTTTTTGTACCTGAATTTCTCTTTAATCGACTCCTAAATCTCCCAAATGCTTTGAAATGTTGTTATGACATTGAGTGGAATTTCACCTAGGATGGTCAACTCTTTCCTAGTCTTAAGATGCAAGACAAATTACAGTTTGTTTTTAGATGATAGTTCTGAAATTCATCTCTTCTCTTTATGACACTTTAGCAATGTGTTTTGTTCTGTGCATGTGTTGAAACCACATAGCCATCAACTGACCCACCTAACAATGTTTAGCCAAAACACCCCCCGCCCCAGCTTTCCTGGTTTCTCTAAGTCCCCTCCTCACCAGAGGAGTCATGTATGGCTCCTATTTTTTTTTTTCCCATCTCTCATTTTTTCATTCTGATAAAAATGTAGTCTTGTATAGTTTTGGGGGTATTCACGGAGAATTTACCTTCTTCCTCCATGCAGGGGCCAAGGAACAGTTAGCCTCTTCTTTCTTGTCACTGGACACCAGCATTGGGATTATTTTTCAGGAGTCAGGGCTAAGTAAGAATTAGGTTCCTGCCACCCCTGAGTTAAGCAACACTCCACATTAGTGATCCAGTGTCTCAATCAGGGCAGGAAGAAGTAAGGAAACTGCTTTATCCTTCTTAGTGCACAAACCAATCCACAGGGACTGGGAATGAGACACCTACCAGAAAGGAGGGAGACAGAAGTTATCTGGGGTTACATTTGTTTCCTGTAGCTGTGCATTCGCTTCGGTTTAGTTTTCCTTTCCCCTCCCCCTTACCACAATTCAAGACTATGTAGGAGCTCTCTTCTCCCCTTTACCTATATTTATTTCCTTTACTTAGGTGATAATTTCGCAGTCTGAGGGATTCAGAGGCAATCCCATTCTCCCTTCCTACCTTGCTAGTTGTAGCCTCTTATTCCTGACCCTGCCACACTTGCAATGTCATGCTATGAAACAAAGTTCAAAGGTCCTTTTTGTTTGGTTGGTTTTTACCTTGCATTCCTTCCCTTTCCCTCCATTCCTGCTCAGTGCAACCCCAGCAGCTGTTTTCCCCCATGTGTAACATCAGGCACATCCCCCAGGCCTCTTACTGAAATCTTTACCTCCTTGAAACATGACCTTGGGTTGGATCTTACCCCTCATGCAGGTGCTCAGCACAGAACAAAGTTCAAGTCCGTTCAAGAGCTATTTCTGGGGCTTAAGGGGCCATGGGATAGGGTGCAATTTTAATGTTCGTCCTCTGTGCAGGACAAATTTGATGTTAATAGTAGTGAAACTGCTGTGGTGGATAGTCTTTCTAGCTATGAGTGATCTTGTGTGCTTGTTCCTTTGCAACAGCAGCTATGTGACTTCTTCATTTATACAATCAACCTGAAACTGTCTTGATGAAATAAGGTTTGTAATTGCTGCTACCACAAAAACCGTAACGGGAAAAGCAGTTGCAGTATGTCTCCAGAATGCTGTCTCCAACTCCTATATACCTTGCTGAACATTGCAGATAGCTTCTCCGGTGATGGAGAAGTGGAGCTCATGTGAACAGAACAGATTTGTATAATCTCTTTCACCTGTCCAGCAACACAGAATTGGTCCTTGGCTTTCATTTGCTTGTGCTTTGCCCAGGCTAGTTGTGACTGACAAAACTTCAGCTGTTTGGGCAAGTGTATCACAAGCCACTGCACCTTAGTCTTAGGAAATTTATCTTGCTGTTCAAAACAATTCCTCACACTCCCTGACATTGACTCGTATGGGTATTTGTAGGCTGTTATGTCTACCCTAACTTGTTGTTTAACCTAGCAATAAGCATTTAGCTCTGTCATCATAAATCATTTCCCCTCAGCTCTTTAGCTGCCTGTGCTCCTAAATATGAAAAACCCAGGCTAAGCCTACCCTTTCAGTGACTATTCCCCACAGGATTTTATTGGTGGCACAAAATCATTGCTCAAGCCATGATTTCACTCCTGGCTTATTGCATGATCCTTTGCTGATTATACTGACCTAAGGATCTATATCAGCAGTTCTCTGGGTTTCTTTCCAGTGTCCTCCCACATTCTCTTAAGACTTGTTCCACCTCTTCCCCCCAACTTCGAAATCACTAATTCAGGCTCCCTGCCCCTTCTCCCCAAAAGCACATCTTCTGGGAGTAGCAGAGGCTGCAGGGAGCATCCCTGCTGCTGCTCTGTTCCCACTTCCTTTGTCCTTCACTCTTTGTTGAAGGAATTCTCTGTAGCCAGAAGCTGGTTCCCAGGGGCAGCTGGAAGGTGGGCTTCCACAGCACATCTCCCGGGATCGGTGTCTGGTGGGTGCAGCTCCCTGGAGCAGGGTAAGGAAGAATAACTGGCTGGATTTAAACCTCCTCTGCCCAGATCCATGGCAGGAGCTGGTGGGCAGGTTGCTGGGTCAGGGAGCTTACCAGCTGGCTCGGAGAGCATGGGGGAATTCTTGAATTTTTGCCCCTCCTGTGGGCAGCTGTCTGCATTTTCAGAGCAGCTTGTCTGGACTTAATGCATACAAATTTCAGGAGCTCTGTGGTCAGGCCAGAATGTGCTGTTGATTAAGGCATCTTTGAAGGTATCTGGATCTTAAAAGAAATTAATTGACACAAAATATCATCAGGAAGAATTCAGGAGAACCCTGAAAAAGGTGCATTTATCCAGTTTACGAAGACACTTACAGTGACTACAACTACAGCAAGGATTGAAAATAATTAAGAGTAGGATTGAAAATAATTAAGAGTTGTGTAAGGCACAGGAATTGCTTCATGGTGCAAATCAGGCTTTGACTTTTAGTGAGAAGAAAGAAACTTCTTGTGGGAAGATTTGCCCATTGCTGCCTATTGCAAACTTCCTTTTTTGTTAAATTTTTGTTAGTGTTTACAATTACAGATACAAGAAGGACCAGGGAGCTCTCTCTAATCTGACATAGGATTATCATCTCATCAGCATAGGGTATCCTACCATCACGTGCAAAGTAGAGTGTTGTTCTCTTTTTAGCTGGTAAAAATTTTGAAGTTGAAAAATGATCATGAAAGCACAGGACAGGATGTGATGGTAGACATTTATTTTCCTAAAAACTAAAAGAATTTAGACAACCCTCTAGTCTATGCTGCATTTCTTTCCTACTTGCACATCCATTTTAACTCCTCCACTCTCATCTCATTTGTTACTGTGTTAAGTATGGCTGATTACTGCAAGTGCATTTTCTTTCAGGACTCTTTTATCTCCAGGTTGGAAAAATCGTCCATTTGCCTTGCAGCAGGGGAAGAGTTCGGTTCTAAATTTGGGATGACTTGTTCAAAAGCTACTTTAATTTCACCTCTAAGCTACAGTCTGCCCTTTAAATTCTGAACATTTATTTTGTTTTTTCTGAAGACTGAATGTCTTCTGACATGAGGAAGAGGGTCATATATGAGCATTAATTAAATTAAATTGTATCTGGGAAGTTTAGTCTTGTTTAATGGCTTTGTTCAGTTATTCTACCTGTTCATTATTTTTACATAAACATTAAAATTGTACAATCATTACATTTTCTCTTCTAAAAGAAAGGAGATTCTTATAAGAAATTTAACTCTCTGCTTGTTTTCTTTGTTTCCATATGAGTGTACACATGCACTTTTTTATTTTATTGAATAACTCCTTTAGCCATATTTTTTCTCTTCTGTTTGAATCTCTTCAGACACAAGGCAAGCACAGAAGAAGAATTCCAAGTGTAACCAAAAAAAGAAAAATCTGGTTCCTGCCTCAGATCATCAAAATCATGGAAGTGTTATATGTCTATTTAAGCTGTTGTAGAAAAAGCCACTGGTGTTCATCAGATTGTATTAGGGTTTTCAAAAAATGGCACAATTTTCTGAAATTTGATTTCTAGGTCCCAAAATGAGAAAGAAGAAGAGATGCAATAATCAACTTGGAAGTGAGGGTCTTTCGTTTCTGCCTGGTTAGTCGTTTAGTAAAAGTTTAGCTATGTAAACACTTATTCACCAGGAAAGGTTAGTCATTGCCATGCTTTCTTATACTCTGTTACTAGCTTTCATGTTCTTTTTCTGGGCCTTTCTCACCAGGTCCATGAAGTCTGACCTGTCTTACTGGCTTCTCATATTCCTTCATTATATATCAATCATGCTAGAATGATGACCTCTATAGAAACACATGCATAAAGTACTGAGGCAGCCCTGGCTCTTGCTGCAGGCTAAATCAGAAACAAAGCTGACATCCCTTCTGAAAATGAGTTTGAACATTTAGAATGAACCAGAGGAGATCTCATTGGAAATGTCCGTGTTAACACTGTCCTTTCTTCTTTAAAAAGCATGAAGGCTGAATCAGTCTGTCTGATAGAACCAGGTTCTGCACTAGTATTGAGCAAACAAATAAGCAAACACTGCAGTTTAAGAATAGAGTAGGATCTGCAAAAATATGCTGTAATCCCTCTGACTTCCTCATGAGATGTGAGCATATTATAGGGAGAAATGTGGGACCAAGCTAATAACCTTTTTGTGGGCTGTATGAAACAGTTCCAGCTTTCTCTGTTTCAAAAACATGGGAATCCTTGGTTTAAAGTTGATCCCATGAATTGCTAAATGGCCTCATGCCCACTGACTTGGGGCAGCATATATAAATTGGGTAAGCAAAAGCTAATTACATCCCATAAAACATCTCACCTTATGAATCTGGATGGGCCATTTTGTCCTGTGACTAATTGCTTGTCTCTTCACTTGTATTTGATCCAGCCTCCACAGAAGGCAGTAAGAGTTAATTTTCTGATTTTTCTGGGAAAGGAATTGGACTCTGACTTTAGCAAGTTAGTTTTGCTGAGCAGACTGGTGTACGAGGTGTTGCTTAATGGCACAGTCAGAGCAGGAATTCTGCAAGATCACAGGTTGATGGCAGTTTTCTCGGTCCCACTCAGGAGAAGACATCTGCCAGACAGAGCAGAGCGGGCCAATCCATCCTCTCTAACAAGCAGAAGTATACATTTCTGTGGCTTGCTTTGCAAACACCTTCCCCTCAGAGGCGGTGCATTTAGAGCACCAAGAATTGAGGGAAGTGTAAGAGGGTTTCTGTCTACTTCCCAGACCATTTCTAAGCAAAAAGAAGCAATTTTGAGTTCAGCTGATTTGAACATTAAATAGAATACATTTTAAAAGCCATGCCATTTTTTAAGTGAGGATGCATTTAGAAAACTTCCATTTTTTTTAGACCATGTTTATACTGTGAGCTGTGGACATGGAATTATTACTACATCCCTGTAACTGAAAAAGGAACCATGTACCTCTGAATGTCAAATGTGGCTTTAATCTGCTTCGCAGCTTGTTTTGTTTTGTTTTTCTCTGTTTCATTTCCCTTTGTGGTGTTAAGCTCTGACCCTGAAAGGTGAGGAAGTGAAGGAAATGGAAGAGTGAAATTTGGGGAGTCTGATGCTAAAAAGCCAAGGGAACCACGAGGCAGTCTGTCTGGTTGTGAGATTGAAGTGTAAGTGGACTCCTCAAATTAATTACTTTGGAACCCACTTACTTATGTATGTGGACTCCCTTAAGCATAAGTCTTACATTATGTCACCGAGATGGCATTTGGGCTTGATTTATGTTGGCACAGAACTAGCTATAAACTGCACATGTGTGCCCATAGTAGGCCCTTTTCAAATAGAGCATGTTTATAGAAACAGGAAACATGGCTGCAGCAGGAGCAACACCAAGCCTCTGCTGTGTCAACAGCATCACAAATACAGGTATCCAGGATCTGCACGCTGCATTCATTTTCCATGTATTTAATCTCTCTCAGTAACCTGGAACACCATTACCAGAGATTAGTGGTTGGGTGATGGAGCAAAAATGACTTATTAGGCAAAATTTACTCCACTAAAGATGTGTATCTGAACAAGAGCCACAATCTACATTTAAATCTTTTTCTTTCATACTCTATCTAATCTGTGGCTGATATTTCATGGTGATAATCTCTCTCGTCCCCCCCCCCCCCAATAGGAAAGGCTAAGTCACATTGGACCTGAGGAGTTTGTGCAGGCTTTTGTACATAAAGACCCTTTGGATGGCACCAAGGTATGATTTGTCTGCATGCAAAGTGTCTCCTGTGATCACTGTTTGAGATGAAATGATGTGTTGAGATCCATATAAGAGCAGGGCCTGGGGCACATGTTGATGATGGTCAGGCCAGCTGATGACCTGTATTCTTGTGGCAAGGATAGGACCTGTTGGTAGAACTCACACTGGCAGGTCATTGCCATTCCTTCCTGGTGTGAGTATGTCCTAGCCTGACACTGACCAGCACCCTGATGTTCTGCTTTCTGGCTTGTTCCTCCTAACCTGCTTTGACCAGGGCAGATGGCTTGCGGCTGTACACGGCCAGGGAACGTCTGTTCCCAGTGTTGAAGGCGTAAAGACTCTGGATGTGATGTAATGCCCATAATCTGTGCCCAGACACCACAGTAATGAGTCAGTGCATCATGAATCAACATACTCTTCTCTCTCTACACAATAGCTTTTAACCCAAAGCACCGCAGGGAATGGAGTGAGTGCCTGATCGGAGCTTGATCCAAAGTCCGTGGAAGCCAGTTGGAGTCTTTCCACTGATTCCAGTGGGGTTTGAAGCAGCATCTCAGGGAGTACCTCAATAAGGAAAGAGACTTCCTGGCTGGAGAGGGAGAGTCAGAGATTTCACATGCTGCCAGAAAAGAAAGAGGGTGGAAAATTCTTCCCCAGAACTGCATATGGGCTCCCACTAAGATCATACATCAATGGCAGAATTTCATCATTGGATGCTGAACATAACAGGAAGACCTCTGCTTATAGTGCTGCCCAAAGAGCACCAGAATAGCTTGTAATGGTGAAAAGATGGATGGATGGATGGATGGATGGATGGATGGATGGATGGATGGATGGATGGATGGATGGATGGATGGATGGA
>JANZLQ010000095.1:4631633-4685452 GCA_026212715.1 Elanus axillaris | reverse complement strand
CCTCGTCATTTCAAAATCTCTCTGTATCTAACACAGGCATGAGTTTGGAATTCTTTTGTTCTGACCTAAGATAAAAGTCTTAGTTCATGACAGTGGGAAATAAATCAAACAGTTTTTAGAGGGGTATTTTTAGGTTCAATAACTGCACCAGGCACTGTTATTTTAAGCTTCTGATTTTTACAAAACATTCAAGGGAAGAACTGTCAAATGTGGATGTTGGACACAAAGGTGTTTCAGGTGTGAGGGTTGGTTAATGTCTGTCTCCTTTGGGCGCTTCAGCTGGTCATTCAAATGTGCTTTGTGTTTATTCAGAGTTAGTTGCCATTAGTGATTTTCTTCTCTTATTAAGGATTCAGGTATTGGAATGCCACTAATAAAGCAGTGCCTTTACCTAGCATGCCAGGTGTTGCAGTACTGCAATTGTATTCATCTCTGGCTTCTAGTGACTGTAAACAGGGCAGATCAACACTGTAACCTTGGCAGCAGGAGTAATTTTTAAGGATGCAAATAAAATTGAGGTGTCTATGTCCTGCAGGCCATCAGTGGACTTTGTGCTTAGCTGCCCTTCTTGGTTTCTCTTTTTTTTTTTTTTTTTACTTGTTTCTAATCCCTGCTGTTAAGCAAAAAAAAAAAAACCCCAATGCCAAAAACCTGTTTATATTAATAGCATTTCATATTGTTTAGGTCTAGAAAATAATTATTAGGATTATCTGATCCATCCTCTGCGATCTTAGGTCCCTGATTTCTAGCTTATTCTGCTGTTGGTTTTTTTTTTAATTATCAGATCAGAAAGTGAAAATTTTCTTGTACAAGCAGAGAAGGCACCAGCCTTGGCCTCTGAGAAGATAGTGTGAAGTTTGCCATTTAATCACAGGTACTGTAACTATTTCATACCAGACCTCCCCCCATTTAAGTTTGGTTTGGTAAGAGCTTATTATAAAGGCAGGACTCTGGGTCAATTTACTGATTGTCCTACCACCCTGGGTCAGGGTGACAAGCCACTGATAATAGCCTCAGTGACTGAGAACAAAACGAGCAAATACTGAAAATGAGCATATATTTTTGTATGAGCAGGTTGTTGGCCTTCTTACTAAAGTAGCAATCTGAAACGAGAAGGGTTATTCCAGCTGTTTGTTTCACAAATAAATGGACTAAATTTTGATCAGCTGAACCCAATGACTGCTGGCATTTAAGAGGCATTGACATTCAGAACTCATTGACAATATTTAGAGAGGGTAATCCCTCCTACACAGATATATACAAATACTGTCTTAGTATGTTTCAGAGTCCAAATTCTCTTCTGCGGTATGTGGAAGCTTTAAAGTGTCCTATAAAGCCTTTGGCTGAAATGTTCATTAGCCGCTTATTCCAGATGCTTTCAAGGATTCTGTGGAATACCAGTTGTTCTAGAGCTGGCTCTCTGAACACAGCAAACAGCCATCATTCCCCTGAAATTCTATCTAAAGCCATATTTCAGATGGTGAAATACAGTACTTGTTGAAATGTTGACTTTTGTTCTGCTGATAAAAGGTAATAAGATACCCAAATTAAACATGTAACAGTTGCTAGTGATGTCTCATTTCAGCTGAATTAGGTTATTGGGGAAATCTTCAGTCATATCCTCTTCTGCACTGCACTTTCTTACTTGTTCTTTTACCTGCATATAAACAGTAGAAATGAACTAAGCTGAAGACTTGCCAATGCTAAAAGGAGTATGTGCTTCTTTCATGTTGCTTGTGCTAGGCCTAGTGCTCATCTGACCACATGATCAGCAAGCCAGTCCCAATCTCCTCATCCAGCAGCAGATGTCTTTTTGGTTAATTCTTGTTCTGTGACAACTGATTTGGGTCATGTTGTAGTCAGGTGCCATAGTCAACTCAAGAGATGGAGGAGTGTGTGGCTGGGAGAAGGAGGGGATTAAGACAGAAGTGGGAGAGGAGAGAAAGAAGTTTGCAGTTTTTAGCACCTAACAGAAACCTTCCAGATATTTGCAAGTGTTTCTTGTTTATATTTGTTGTACTGTAAATCTGGAGTAGTATGTAAGTAGAAAGAGCTGTGCAAAATTATCTGTGGTCCTCTGGCATCTTCCCTGCTTCCCGCCCTAAGGCCCCCAACCACTGTATGAGAGTAGATCTGCTTTGTGGTGTTCCCTGAAGGGCAGTAAGCTGACCCTGCATGCTCGTACTTACTCAGAAGCAACTTCTTGTGGAGTTGCACAGAGTGTTACTACCGAGAGAACTAGGGTTTTGACATAGAATGTCTTTAAAGACACGTATCTGTGTACAGTGTGACTATGTTCTTCAGTGATATTCCAAGAATTTTCAGTTCACTTTGTCACATCATCTTTGTGGTATGTCATGTATTTTTCTTTCAAATATTTAGAAATCTACATTAAGTCATTTGTATTAGGAAATTTACAGTTAAGATATACTGGTAGGTTAAGTGTTTCAAGGTGTGATAGTGAGTTTTTGATCACCTGCCTTTACCTGACTGTCCTAGCATGGATTCTGATCTTTGCAGTTTGCTTTGCTCTCATGATTTATATATCTTTGAATGTGCATTTTGGTAATACTTGGGTTGCCAGTAAGTTCTATGACATTGCAGTGTTTAAAAGTTAAATGTGTGTGTAAAATACTTTTTTTAAATGTTGATTACTGAAGTATTTGACAATAGAAGTTTGGTTTATATGTTAATCTTGTAAGAGGAAATGCTTTTAGTTAACACATAGTTGGACAAAATAGAAACCAGTGAATTCTGTCACTTAGCTGGAGAGAAAATGGCAAGAAACTACACACACATGCACACATATGAAATTTAGGAACTACTCTGGTGTGCTAAATCAGTGTTCTTTATTCAGAAGAGTAACTTGGTTTACGTAATTAGAAATTGATTGAAGTGCTGCATCTTGGAAACTTTACCTCTAATGTTACTAAATTCATGTTCTTGTTAAGAGAGAGTGTGGACCAATATATAGAGTGAATTCACCATTGCCAGGGATATACGTGAGGCTGGAATTCCAGATTATGGAAGAATCTGGACAGTACATGTCCTGTGTGTTACAATCCATAGCAGTGGGCCTAACAGCCTTGCTGTGTTTGTGCTGCATGGATTCCTCACTCCTGGAGTGAGGAATGCCAAGCGGCACGCTGTGGGCCCAGCCAGGGGGCTTCATAAAGTCCATGTAAGGTCCATATCACATACAGCACAACCAGCGCTGCCCTCAAGCTGGCTGCTCAAGGGCAGTTGTTGCATCTGTAGTATGCTTCCAATTTTAAGCCAACAGTGAAGTAACACCTGAGTTGGCTTCTGCTGGTACCCCTCAGCTGTGTTACACAGTGTCTGTGAGCACAGGTTAGCCATGGAAGCGACAGAGCTGTGCGAGCTGCCTGTCTGCAGTCCTGTGTCCAAGCTGCCAAGGCGATCTCTCTGTGGCATGGTTAACTCACAGCCTGGATTAGTTACTTGTTGGTGAATAACTGTCATCTGGAATTTGAAACAGGTCTTGTACATTGTCTCGTTTATATGGTGAAAGAGAAGGGCATCGCGTGTCCTTGAACTGTATGGAGCACATTCATTCCTGATGCATAGTAATAACAATAAACCTTGAAAAAATGAGGCTGAATAGATGCTTGCAAATTTCATTGGTTTGGGGGGGGCTTTTTTAGGCATTCATCATTACTTTTGCATTATTATTACTATTTCTAGTTAAAATTCAACATTTTGTTTGAGTGCAGAGGTATTTGAACAGCTCAGGTAGCATCCAGCTTCATTTCTTACCTGCAGAAATGGGTAAATGTATAGTCCCAAAATGTCAACAGAAAACCGCAAAAATCTAACACTTTAATCTACTATAGTTCTTTGTTTCATTTATGGCCTATCAGTTTTTTGAAACAGGTAGATTAATTACCTTTTGTAACAAGCTCAAGTTAACATTTTGTTTCTTTTTTAAATTAAATTAAACTTTAACCCTGAAAATTGGGATGATTGAGTCAGTGGTTGCTATGGAAATGTTCATTTGATACATAAAGCTGTAATGGATGTTTGTTTCCCCCTTGCACTTCTCCTAATCCTCTCATCCTTGGTAAGCGCTGCCTTTTGCAAGGCATCCAGAATGATGATGTGAGTGTCCTGTAACCTGCTTCAGGCAAAATGAGCTAGATAAGCTTAATAATTTAAATTGGTGATCTGAGCTAACTTGTCTGAATTTTTGCCTGAATGATAAGATAGTACTTGCATGAAGTATTTTGCTGACTCTGTGGTGGAGGTGGTACCACCCTGGCAGAGAGGCAGATGGCAAACTCAGGTGGTTAATGTTGTCTTCTAGTTCAGCTTAACTTTGTGAAGATATACATCCACTTGCTTTAGTGTTTTTAGGACAAGGGCTGTTCTTGCATCTCGTTTCACAGAGAATTTATTACCAGGCTTTTATACTTAGCTAAAGCATGTTTTATAGTACTCTGACCTAGACTACATTCTTACCAATGTTTGTTTTAACCATTGATTAGCCTTTGTTCATTCGAGGTGAGGGAGTAGGACAGGACATATTTCAGGTTCTGTGAAGAACTGCACTTCTGGGAACATGCAGGTTTTCATTTTGACAATCGAGACAGTACAAGGTACAATTCAGGAAGCTGATCTATATCTGACTGTTTTATACTGACTTTAGCTCACCACAAATTGCCGGTCTCTTTCCAGGTCATCATCAGATAAATGATTTTTCTTTTTTCTTTTTTACCCTTTAAGGATGGAGTACTGTACCTGAGTTGCACTTTTCAGTTTGAGGTTTTACAGCATAATGGCAGATTCTTGCCTCTTCTGCCTCAGAAATGAATGAAGCAAGTTCAGGTATTTACCTGTTCACTGACTGCATGTCCAATCCATATATTGGAAAGACACACTATTTTCTTAAAATAGAGATTATGTCTTTTTTTTAAAAATCAGCTGATATAATTAGAAAAACATACTACTGTCTCCCCACCTCTAGCACCCTCAACCCTTCAAGTCTTAAATAAAAGCAGTGCACTTCAAAGTTAAATAAAAGTGGAGATTAAATCCAAGTTGAGTTCAGAGTTTAATTAGGTGTATACCAGTCAGACCATCTCAGGAAGATAGATCAAGCTGGCAAAAAAGGTAGGAAGATAGCCAACTCTAAAGGTGGGCAGATGAAAGCATAGCCTGTGGAATATGGACAAGATGGTTTAGGGGGAAAAAAAGTGTATCTTTTAGTACAGTGTACAGGTATTTGCAAGAAGCCATCTACTTTAAAAGTTATAGCTGAGTTTGAGTTTTGTCATTCCTGCTGAAATGTGTTTGGAGGATTACGTACTGACCTGGGTGAAAGGGAGAGGCTCAAGAGGGTGTATATTCTGGGAGAGAGGCCAAAGTTGGCTTGTAGCAGGGCAATAGGCCTGTTCTCTGGATTGCATTTGAAAAAAAAAATATCAAATCCAACAGGCTTAAATCAAATATGCTGTATTCTAAACACATATATATGAGGAACTGGAAGAAGAAATGTGGTTATAGAAGCTAATAGGTGTGGAAAAGAAATCTGCAAAGAAGTTCTTTGGTGTCCTGAACACCAGGGATTAGACTAGACTAGACTAGATTAGAGGGAAAGAAGTGTCTACACCTCACTTTAAGAACCAAGCCTACATCTTTGTGGAGAAGACAGGACAAGGACATTCTGAACCACTTACTTTCGCTGAAAGAGGAAGCTATCTGGTTGTAAAGAACCTGATCTTTATGGAAGGTTATCCTATCAAGATTTTGTCCTGCTTCATAACTGTTGAGATAAAAATTCAAAGCATTCTTTTTTTGGTTTTGTATATAATCTGCTGCATTGATACTTGGGGTGTAAGATACGTTATTTATGTTGTGATGACTAACATAAAAATCCATGCCTAACCTACTGTGGAGTAGTTCTGTTTGTACAATTCCAAATAAGCAGGAATGCCAAATAATAGAATGCACTTCATAGCCAGACAATTACTGATGAGTCTTGTATTAACTGGGATGTGTACTTCAGAAAGGCCTTAGTATCACCTTTATCTTGTGAGGCTCTTCAGTTAATTGGCACAATTTTTTCTTAATTGCAGTCTTAACTGGCACAGCTGGAAGCTTTTGCATTGAATAGAATTTATAATGTTGATAATGTCTAGAAAACTTAGAGCTAATCCATATTGAAATTATTTTACAGTCCCAGAGAATGAAAAGTTTAATTCTGTTTTGTAACATTAAGTAATCCAGTTTATATTCTTGAATAGTAATGTGTGTCGTGTAGCTTTGGAGGCTGGTAGTAATCAATTGTTATTCCTTTTGAGTATTAAAATTGGAGCTCTAAGCCAGCACCTCATTAAAATACTTAACCAGCTCTTCCAAAGCTGATGGCTTCCAGCTGGAAACTTAAATAAGTCTGTGATAAGGGAGAGTCAATAAAGACATTGTGAGCAGTCTGTACATGTGTCATAAGGTGTTTGTTTTAAAAGTACAGTAATCATAAGAACTATCAAAATGCAATGGAGTTGTTAAACCCCTTGTTCTGCTTTTGCTTCTCCATAACAGCAATCTTTCTTGATATGAATATTTAGAATTATCAAATCCATGACATAACTGAATGACAGTCCTCGACAAGGCATCTCAAGACACCGTGTATAACTCAGGATGGAATTCAAACAATCCACTAGTTGTCCACAAATTTATATACCTGTAGTAAAGTATTTACTTGCTGGCATATAATTCTGGCCTTGAAAGGCAAATTTTTCTGTAAATTACTAGGCATGAGCCAAACCAAAAAAGGTTGTGCACACATTGGAAAGTACGGAAACCAGTGATGTGGAGTTACTGAAGATGTTCATCTACATTGTTTATAATTGTTCAAAAAAAGGTGCAAGTCTGAAGCATGTGTTGAACCTAATATATTACGTGGAGTAGGTGGTCTGAGGAGTGCTGGGGATGATAAATGGTCTGTCAGCACAGAAGGTTGAAGAGTCAGTTAACTCTTCCTGGAAGCATGCCATGTAGACCGTTGTAGGGGGTTTGTCCTTTTGCAGAATGAAGTTATTTTTCCTGCTGAGAGAAATCCATTTTTCTGTGGATCTCCTAAAAGTGGATTTGTCCAGACTTCATGAGACAAGGCTGACACGGACAGTGCTGCAGGCTCCTCTAAAGAGGGAGGTAAAGGAGTTACCTGTCTCTCCACTGGAATGGAAGCCATGAAGACAAAATACATATGCTTATACCTAAGTATGTTTTTTGTCATTCCTAATATAAGTGCTGAATAATGTAGCAGAGTGCTCAACTAATTTTTTTTTGCTAAACCTTCAAAGACTTCAGTGGTACCATTCGGTGTGGTAAAGTTGTATTAAAGCTCCTTGTCATGTAGCTGCCCAAAGAGATACTGTTGTGTACTCACTGGTAATCTGATACCTTTTACCAACTCTGAAAGATGGAAAAAAAGAATTGTGATATACTTTTGAAAATTATAAGGAACTACTTATATTGGGGAAAAAATAGACATCCAAGGAGCTTTGATATGCTTTTCTTTCAGAGAGTTCCTATATTTTCTGTATTGGGTGGAGGTTATGCAGCTGGTTTTTTCCTAACATTAACACATTAGGTTACAGGAATCTTTCCACTTAATTGAGCAAACACAGGAGAGTATTTATGTAACTGAAGATCTGCAACTGCCAGTAGAATTAATTAGGAGAGGAATAATTAGGCAAATAGTAGCGTCCAAATGGTCCCAATAGAAAAATGTATTGCAATCCCAATAGAAATCTCATTAATGTTGTCATTGGTGATGAGCTGTACCTTTTGCAGTACCATAATGGGAGGCAAATATGGAAGCATCTCAGCGGGGTGTCAGCTTGGGTATGAAGCAGAAACAATATCAAGGTTTTAAGCTGTCTAGTCTCGTTACTGTCACTTAGTCATGGCTGCAGCTCTGCTATCTGCTTAAAAGCCTTCCTTGATTGAATGAGCCACTTTATGGTGAAATAGGTACAAACCAGAAAATTTCAGGTTAGTACCTGTTAAAGAATTGTTGCTTCATGTATCAGAAACAGGTTTTCTCTCATGCTGAGCAGATAACTGAGTAAAAACTGAGACAAATTAAGCTTATTTCAAATACTTTTGCTCAAATTTGACAGCTTACTGGTTCAAAGAATGAAAAAGTTAATGAGCATATTATCTAGAATTTCCACTGGAATATTAGTCATACAGTAGAATAAAAGAAAGGCTAATTAATGCGATGTCATATTTATAGCGGTTGTTCTAGGAAGTCGTGGTTGTTCTAGGAAGTCGTGTCTCTTTGGTTCCCAGTCTGTAGTAGAAAGGTCTGTCATGTCATCAGTGAGGGAAAATATTGTTGTAGACATAATTCTCTGGGGGAAGCTGAGGGGGGTGCTGTAAAACAGAAATTGAATTTTCCCCATTTTCCCCTTGTTTTGTCATCTGATAATTTTTTTTTTAGCTCTGTTACAGATTACTGTATAGCATTTCTCTGTACAATACTGTACAATACAGAGTTCATTTTTCAAGCATTTTTCAGAGACGTGTTGGAATGTTTATATGACTAAAATTATTGTAGTGTGAGAATATCTTTTATCAAAACCTATCAGTAAACCCAAAGCATTTCACAGATAGTCAGATATTCCAGCTTGTGAAAGAGGTATTCCTCTGAAATAACCTCCTCCTTGCCTTCCATCTGAGGCATGGAGAGGTTAAGGGAGCTGTTTAAGGGTCACAAATACCATCTGAAGCAACGCTAGTAATACAAATTGTCTCACACAACTCCAGTTTCTAGCCAAATTGGAATAATGGCCTTTATTCCTCTACCAGTGAGCTACAGTGCTGTCCTGATTTGAACTATCAGGATTTTGGATTAGTTTTTCATCAAAATGAGCTAACAAATCAGTATTGCATGAGGTAGTAAATTCATTTTATTTTCAGTGCTGGGTAGATTAATCCACATCAAAATATTCTAGACTGACAACTCTGGAAATCTCGTGCCTCTGTCATAGTGAAAGTTTACAATAACAGTTATGTGCATTTTGTATTTAACTACTCCACTTCCCCTATTAGCTATAGTTGCTGATGTCTTTAACTTGGTTCCTATTATGGTAGCAGCTGTGGATAAGTATCAGTTAAGCAGGCCTCTTATTTATGTCCATTTTTTAAAAATGTGACTATAAAATATTCACTAATTCTAGATTCCTGGGGCCATGATCAGACAGACATATCTCTTCCTCAGTGAAGAGAGATCCAAGTGAGATTTTTGTGGCTCTTACCATAGACAGTATGTATGAAAACAGGGTGCAGAGAAGAGATGGAAATAGTTGTCTTACTACGCGTCTTTGAACATGGTCTAGATGAGATGCAACACTCCATGCTTTACTTTCCAGGCCAGAATATCTGAAAACATGGGATTCTGAATTCTTTTAATACACTGAATCTGATGCCGTTTATTAGCTAACCATTTGTAGTGTCAATGGCAAAATCTTTCTTTTGATGCTTTCTAAACACAGCCCTTTTGTCCTCTTGCTCAGAATTTCAAGGAGGATGTACAAAAGAGCTGTGCAATGAATGAGCAGCAAGACTGGTGTCTCTGAAAGGAGTTGGCTGCACTGTACATCCCAGAGCAGTAGTTTAACGCATGCAACACATGCAGCAGTTACATCAATATGTCTGGGGAGCACTGAACACCTGCATTAGGGACACAGCAATGGTGACAGATGTGCAGCAACTCTGATGCATATAAAAAATACCAGTTGCTGAGCAGTTAAAGAAGGGTTGCATCTCTCTGTGGTGTTCTTGAACAAAAAGTGTGAATCTGTTGTGCTGTGTAAGCATGACTAAGGCCAGTACTTTCAGAACTGATGAGATTTACTGGCATGAAAGATTTCTTCACAGCCAGCATATACTGAATGTGGACTTTGCATCTCACACAGAAAGTGCAAGTGAGATAGAGCTGGACAGAGCTGTACTGCTGAACCCTTCAGGGCTACTGGGATCCTAGAAATCTGAGAAACACAAAATAAACCTTAAGTCCATCCAGAGAAGCAAACAGAAAACCTTTTTCTTTGTGTGCTTTTTTTTCCCCACTCACCAGAAGGAAAACACTTCCTGAAGCATTCAAACATTAGCCCAACCTAACCTGTAATACTTTTTTCCAGGCAATTTTTTTTCTGATATCCAGAAGTATTTTTTTTCAAAGTAGAATCCAGGCTAAATCAAAGACAGGAACCATGGATTTTGAACAATGGGGAGACTGAAATAATCTAGGACACAATGGGGGTCTGATTCAGAAATAAGCAGGAAATAGAAAGCCAGTGCTGGAGAGCACTTCAGGAAAGTTAAACAGCTGAGGTGAAGCATAGGTCTGAATAGGTATAACTCTCCTGTTGTGTCCCAGCTGATAAGCATCCTCCCTGTAGCCCTCCTGGGTCTGCATCCTGTCTTGCCTCTTTCACCGCTAAATCAGAGAAGAAAAATCAGGTCCAATCTGTTAAGCCGTTTCTACTGTAAACCTCTCATGCATTTGGCTATCATTTTCTCGTAAAATCACAGAAGAAAAAAAAAAACAAAACAAAAAGACCAAAAAACCAAACCAACAACCCAGTGGAGAGGCTAACAGCTGAAAAAGCAAAAAGGGAAAAGAGGTGATGATGAGAAAGTGAAAAACATGCAGGTTACATCAGGAGGAGGCTGTGAAGGAAGGTGTTCAAAGGGCAATGCTGGTCAGCAGTGTCATCTTTATGTATCTCACGAAACGAAATCTTGGGAGCATGGTTTTAGCAAGCTCAGGGCTGCTCTGCTGTACGCTGGCTCCCCGTCTACCTTTTGCAGCCCAGAAAATTAATTCACAATTTACACCAGTCAAATTAGTAATCAAAACTGTAATGACTTAAAAATGTAACCCTGCCTGAGGTAGCTGGAGGACTGCTGGCTCACTGTGGCTCACTGTTTCCAGCCTGGACATGAAAAGAAAGGGGACTGGCTGTGAGAGGAGAAGGGGTGCTGGGGAGCTGCCCTGGGGCTGCTCGCAGGGGATCTCCAAGGCGGCCAGGCTGGGGCAGGAAGCTTACACCATAGCCTATATTAACTTCTAATTCAAAAGTCACTGAAAGCCAAACCTCCTCCTAGTTCTGATTAGAAGACACCCCCCCTCCCCGTGGGAACTTAATTGTTTCTTGCTCGTGTTTAACTGGTTAAGTTAAAGTTGTACTTAAAAATAAGTTAAAGTACTGGTGATACTCCCCCCCCTCCATTTTTTTTTCTCCCAGCAGTAAAGGCTAGAGGATGTGGGTCACCATCCTTTGTCAGGGGACAGAGTTGCAGTCCTGGGGAAGCAAATGGCTCCCCCTTTCTCCCCCCCCCCAACCCCCCTTGGAGAATGAGGACACACTATATTAATTATATCTGATTCTGTAGTCACATAATTTATCTTTAAAAAAGATACGCGCTTTCCTGCCTAAATAGACTTGAAAGCTTCAGGTCATGTTCAGGGAATTGTAAACTCTTCACTGTTCTTTATAGTACATTAGAAACAGTTAAATATCTATAAGCACCATTCAAGATTTCTTTTAGGAGATAGAAAGACAGACATAAATTAAGATCAAAACCAGCAGAGCAGTCCTGGTGACTGAGAAAACTGTATTCTTTCATTTGTCAGATGCATTTATTTGCATATTCAGCCTTCAACCTGTTTGAGTTGTGAGGTGCTATATAAATAGGTACACATAACCTTCTCCGTGATCCACTTGGATCTGCTGTGCCTATAGTGAAATTAGAGGGGGTTTATGCTTCAAGAATGCAGTACCCTCGAACATATTCTCTGTGACACTGATGAAACCTTTCCCACAAGGGGAGAGATGAAGGTGAAGCAAGCCTTGAGGGCCTTATCTCCTCCATCTGGGTTGACCTAAAGGCGGACTAAATGAACTGCACACTGTAGGAGTTCCCTTTCGCAACATCCCTTTCTTCAGACTTTAAAGAAGTCTGTAACAGAGACAGTGTTGTGTACACAAAACAGCCTCCTCTAAGTTTCTAAGGAGAGCAGATGATGCAGGAGGAATCCTTTTTTTCATGTGGTATATACCTCCCTCTTTCCCCCCTCAGTTGGGAAAATCCTTATGTTGGTATTTAAACAATCCAGGAGATTTTTTTAGGGCACATCTCATATTGGGAGTTGGAAGAAAAAAAGATCTTCATATTGTCTCTGAGAGACTGAGAGGAAATGCATGCAGATCCTAAAGCCCAACTTCTAAATAAATGCTGTTTGTGAATGAAGATTAGCTTGAAATAGAAGCTAGTACCAAGTCTTTTAAATGGATATACTCTACCTCTGGCACCTTTAGAGCTGGCAGAAGGTTTAAGCATTGCTCATAGGAGCATACCCTTAGCACAGTAAGCTATAGTGTTAACCAAGTAACTCAGAGAGTTTGGTCTGTTCTCAGTTCTTACTAAAAACCAGCAGTAACTGTGTGTTGCAGTTCTTGGTGGATATATGTAATCTCAGAGACAATTTGAGTAGGCTATAGGAGTAGGACTATTGTATTACTCACTGAAGATTTACACTCCCTTTGGAGATGGTATGGGAATGTATTTCTATCAGGGAAATACAGTTCCCACATCAAGTGTCTTAGGACTTGCTTATTTACTGATTGCAAGTCAGATAAATTTGCCAAAACATTTGTAACCTACAACCTGAAAACCAGAGCCAACCAACTTGCACTTGGTGTTTTATTGCATGAAATATTTCAAGTCTGATTGCTGAATGTAGCCCTCGATGTCCTGGCTTGGTCACTGTTAGAAGATCACAGGCACTACAGACATTAGCTTGCAATGGTCTGTTGGATTTGGGCTGGGATGTCTTTTTACCCCTTTTGTTGGAAAATAGCTTGCAAGTAAATGCTTAGTTTGAATTACCCTCCTTTGCTGTTTAATTTAGGGGCATACTGTTTTGTTTGGTACAATATTAGAACAGAGTAACAGGGACACTTATCAGAAGGATTGGGAAACAGATACTGTAGTGCTGAGTGGGTGTCATGGGGGAGGGTTTTTTAACTTCCCTGGATTCAAGCCGAGCACAGGAGTAGATGGTAGGAAAAATCACATTGGCAGAGAAGTGTATGTTGGGTCTCTGTGGATGTGAGTTGAGGATGCCCCACAGAAGCCTGTAATCCCATCTCTGCTTTCAAGAATAGCAGCACAGCCTTCAGGAGCTCTCTGATGTCAAAAAGAGCTGTGTCAGAGCAATGTCCACACAGTGCTCTGTCCTTCAGATACAAAAAGGTCTGTTTATTAGAAATTAAAACATTTCTTTCCAACAGGTAAGAAACACAACATTTCCAAAGTTCTGCAATGTGTTCTGACTGTTTGAGAGAAATGTTACCCTTCAAATTCATTAAGCCAGCACATGTATCTGTTGCCACTTACTGTTCCTGTCTCCCAGAGATCCACTGCCTCTGAAGGAGTTGCTCTATATCAGTGCAATTTACTGGGATGAGTAAGAGTTGCTGGCTCTAGCATTCAGTTTGTGATGTTTGTAAGGACTCTGAAAGTTAGGAGGTCTCTGAAGGTGCATGTTAGAATGTTGCTGGAAACAAAATGACTTATTTTTGTGCCTTAACTTTCATCTGAAAAAGAACCCATGGTGCCTAGTGTCCATGTGTATTTGTGTAGTGGGATTGTGGTTTTAACACCAAGCTTTATTATAACCCCTAACAAATTCTCAGATTTTATAATCTTTATGCATACCAACTTTTTTTTTTCCCTCTGTGTGTACTTGAAATTTATTTACATGATAAATGTAGAGCAATCAGAACAGGATTTGAAACAGGAATCGCTGGAGTGAGTGTGAGTAGGACACAGATGTAATAGCCTTCAAAAGCACACGCTGCTTGCTGACGTTTGTCAGTATAGCAAACTAAATTCCATTCCAGAATGGCCTGGAATCCCAGCCCAAGCAGATATGTTGCAATAGGCAGAGGAAGTGATCAGTCTTAGTGTCCCTTGATGGCTTCTCCTGAAGATTTGAGGTTATGCCAGCTGCTGCTCTGACCGCCAGCTTTTTTCCAGCCTGGATCTGGAATGAAGCGTTTCTTCCCAGCTGTGACGTGTTCACATTTTGGTATCTGTGAAGCAGAGACTTGATGTGAACCTGGACAGGGGAGGAACAGCTTCTTATAACTGGACCTTGCCTCTATTTGCATAAAATTAGACAGAGGAAGAAAAATGTTTATGCTCTTTTTGTACATGAAGTGTAGAAACTAAAGAGATTCACACTGAGATTTGCCAGCTATGTTGGTCACAGAGGTTTGCAGGCCACACTGCAAGTTCACCTCAGAGCATCTTACACTATGATTCAGCTCCAGCCTCCTTTCCTGCATAACCTCCTCCCTTTGCCCCTGCCTCCCCCCTCCATCTTCCTTATCTCCGATACCCCTCATCTGACCCCTTCATTCCTGGTTTCAGATTGTCTCCTCCAGAAGCTGGACAAATCGACAGATCTGTCAGAAGATGCAGGAAGGGAACCAGGGGTTATCTGAGTGTGCGGGTTATCTAAGGGGTTGCTCTCAAGAAACAGTATCTGTAAGCAGTACAAGTTATCCCAAGCTGGAGACAAGTAGAGGCTGGGCTGGTGAGTTCAGCAGAGCCAGCTGTCTTGTGTATATGGGTGAAAGATGAGAAGTCTGAAAATAGTGGTAGAGTTGCCCTGAAGCCAGAAAGAGGTGCCTGCAATTGAGAAACAGGGAAAGTTATTTTTTTGGTATGTGTTTGGGGACTTTGAATTAGCTTCCTCGGTAAGGAAGGGCTTCCTGGAATTCTTCGACCAGTTTTATACCCAGAAGGGAATTATTTGGCACGTGGGATTTGACGTTGCACTGAGGCTGCCCTGTAATGATCCCCCTCCAAAATACAATCAGCAAAGTTTTCCTCAGATACAAAATCTGTGCCTGCTTCCAAGTTGGACTCCTGCTTGCTCATTCCTTGTCTGGGTTTGTCAGAACTTCACAACATTTAGTCTTGCTTTTCCTTGCAGTGCTGAGTCACTCTCGGATTTGAGTGAGAATTAACATGTTTGTTACTGTAAATTTTGCTAGCCTCTGTCTGAAATCCAAGTGAAAAAACCTGCAGTGTCAGTTTGCTCAAAAAATAGTTTTTAGAAGAATTTTTATCCTCGATACTTTTATATGTAACACTTGCACATACTTTGTTTTCTCTGTCACTTGTGGTCTCTTTAATTACAGCATGGGAATCTGAACTGTGGCGGGATCAGAAACAGAAAAAAGCATGACCAAAGGAAAACAGAAGTTTTATTTGCTTTAAATAGATTTTTCAGCATAAGAGATGACTCTTCCAACAAGGCAACATGACATCCTTCTGTCTGCTAAGTTTTCTCTCAGTCCTGTAAAAGACAGTAGAATTTTTGTGTCAGCCTGAGCTCTTCTCTGGCTGTTTATAATGCACTGTTTGGGGTGTATAGAGAGCACAGGTCTGTAATAGCTCCTTAGAACCTTGAGGTTTTAACTCTGTAGTTCCTTATTTCTGTCCCTGTTCATCCTGGTCAGGCAGGAAGCACATAAAAGGTGGTTGGAACAGCTCTATACCCATGGAATTTGGATAGCAGTGCAGATGTGTGATGCATCTTTCCCTGAGCAAAAGATGCTCACATCAGGCAGGCATAGGTCATATCCACTGAAACCCCAGAGGCACATACAGCTACATGAGAGCTGACTCTATGGAGAGTCAGTCTCTCACTGGAGAGCTCTGAACATCAAACGTCAGTCACAGCTGAGCTAAGAAGCCGGGGAACTTCAATGGTGGCAGAGCTGTAGCTTCATGGCTGGAGCAGAAAGCAGGACACACTAATAGACAGAGTGACTGATGGGGTACGTATGTGCTGCAGAGTTTTTGCAGGGTACGGGGTATTGCGCAAATATAACCAAAGCCGTAATTTTAAGGATTCTACTCATGCATACAGAGGAAAATTTAATTTTCAAAATTATTTACTGGTGATGAAGTGTAAGCCAGAAGGAACACTGTTGGGTTTTCTGATGTCAGTGTGAGCTGGCAGAGTTGGCAATAAGAAAAATTATCCTTCAATTATAGGCTAAACAAGTTTAAAAGAAGACACTGAGACATAGCTGGTATGAAGCCCCATATTGCTATTATTATATTTGCCTCTCAGAAAAAAGACATGCTTAAAAGTCCATAAGCTATTCCCTCTCCTTCTCCCTCCTCTGTTGAAAAATTAGTCTCATTGTCACATGTAAGAGCTGTACAAGTAACAGGAACAAAACATGTAGGTGTTCTGAATAAAGTCATTAAACAACATGCTATTTGTTAAGCACATCAAGTTCTGGACAAATTCATACTGCAGCTTTTCTGTTTCATGTGCTCAGGTGATAAAGAATACTACAGAACTTCCATCAGTAAAAAATTTATTTCTTGCCTTGAATCAAATTATGACTCAGACTGAAAATGTCACTGAGACATGGCCTAGAGTGAGAATATATGGCCATTGTTTCCAATCACCCTGTAATTAGAAGGGTTTCTTGTTGGTGTTGCATGAGCTAAAATAATCTCTGAGGGACTAAGACAAGAATTAAACTCTGCTTTCATCAGAAAAGACAGTAGTTGATAAGCCATGAGTTGAAAACTGTTACATTCAGTGGTTCTTCATAGAAAGGGCACTATTAATGACATAGAAACATTTCATGCCAAGAAATCAACCCCCCAAGTGGAAGAGAAACACACTTTTAAATTCTTACATTTTTTCTTCTAGATAATCTTTCTAACTTCTTTCTGAATCTTCTGTGGTCTATGACATGTTAATGATATGATAAATAAAGATTAAGTATTAAATGTTACATATTTGTATCTATAACATGGCACTGGTTTTGGCTGTGGTACTTGCCATCAATGAATATGCTCAGGAGGAAGCACCTAGCCCTTAGGCACTGGGAAGTTTGGGAATTTCTAGTCTTGGGGTTGAAGGCACCCACTAACGCTGCACTTTATATGCACTCCCACTCGGGTTTGAGTCTACCTACCTTCTCTGTAGAGTTTTTAAAATGCCATTACTCTGAATGATTCATCGCCCACGTAAGGAGGGAGGAATTCAAATCAGATGGGGAGCAAAGCACTCTCAGCTGGGAACAGGAGGAGATAGGGCTTCTGGTAATGGGAGAAATAGGGGAGGAAATGAAACCACTGATTGGGGAATGGGTTCTGTGGTATGGAAGGATATGGATGTAGTTAAGTAGGACCACGATATGAGAGCAACAGACATTAGCAGTGGGGGAAAGGAAAATGGATGTTCATCAAGCCTTAGCCATAGGAAGAAAATGGAGGACAATACAGTGATGGGGGAAAGAAAAAGCACCTGGCTTTTCCCATGAGGATACCCAGCTTGCCTATTTGAGGTAATACTTGTCTTTCTGGTTCATTCCAAAACTGTTATCCCTGTCTGGAAGAGGTGGTGCGCTGCTGGCCATATCCATGCAGGCCACAGCAATGGTATTAGCTCTGCCATCACTTCCGTGAGTTGCTGGACACCCTTTTAGTTCACTGTGGGAAGCAGGAACCATTGGTGGCACGTGGCCCACATCACCCCTCTGCATGGACTTTGATTGCACTGACTGTGAAGCTGAGAAGCCCAAAGCAGGAGGTGGGAGAGACCTGCAACAGGAAAGGAAGAATCAGGGAAAAGTAGCTCTGCTTGCAGAGTTGTTAGAGGGTGTTTTTGTTACAGAGCTACCTATTTTGGATGGATACTTTTGCTGTGAGCTGAGCTGTTGCGTCCTATTGCTTGCCTTCACTACAACTTGATTACAAGATGCTATTTCGACCCCATCATGTTTTGGATTTGCTCCTGACCTGCTTATCATTCTAAGTGAGGGTTACTAGAGAGGGAGTGCCGGGTGCTGGCCACCAGTGCAAACGCTATCCCTGGCTCTAGGGACAGAATATCCTATCTTTTATTTTAGCATGTAAGCATTACCACATTGTCTGCGTCAAGTATCCACAAATCTGAGAGAGGCTTTTTCAAGATGTTCCTAAGATGCTTTTTAAAAAATTCATTTAGAGCACTCCCCATTTGCCTTCTTGTTTGCAAGTCTTGAAAATGCAGATGGGTCGCACTTTAAGGCTTCTTCATGCAATCAAGTTTGAGAAAATTTTTTTGGGCATAATTATATCCCAGGAGCTGGATCTCTTTCAACTTGCAGAATAAACCACAACATTTAGTAGTGCTGTACCGGATTGGAAAAGTCCAGAGAAGAAATATCACATATTTGTAAAATGTCTCACTTGCACTAGTTTCTGTCTATTTATATATTTACATGTTTATTTACTGCATTGTAGTGTAGAAGGACAAGCTGTTTTGTTTAGATAAAATCAAAACATGTCCATTCCTAAAAGTGAGAGAGTGAAATCGGATAGATTCTGATTGCTAAATTTAAACAGATTTACCATCTCTTAAATACCGCTGGTTTAGGAAGGACAAGGTTAAAGTGGAAAATACCTGCTCTTCATTATGCAGTGAAACTGGAAGCCAGCCAAAACATTGGACAATCTAGTCTTCTGGTCTGAAGCGTGTCTCCTTCTATCTCTGGAGCAGAGGGAGCACTGACCGAGCTGTCCACACTGTTTGGATACCGAGGAACTTTCCACATCTGGCTGCCCCTATTTCTTGATTTCTCTCCTTTCTGAGAAGGTTCGGAATGCTTCTTGAGTATATTCTCAGAGTTTTGAGATAACATGTGAAAAGGAAACTTCTTAATTTTTTGTTCTTCTGTTAGTTGTTGGGGAAGTCTTCTTTTTTCCCTTCTCAAATTCACATGACTCTCAGAAGTTGAGGAGCAGATAGGTAAGCACTAAAAACAAACACAGAAGAGCGAGCCATCTGGTGTGTGGAGGAGGGCTGACTCCTACAGTTCTGATCTCAGCACTAACGTACAGCATCTGTGCCGGGCTGGGCACTGCGGTAATGGGGATGTGCAGCACAATTAGCCACATGAATATCTGGCATCTAAACACCTTGTGGGATGAAATACCTGATGCCCAGGCAGCTTTCCATAGCAGCCGAAGGAGCAGAAACAGCCCCAGGGTAGTGGGAAGGGGTCTGGGGACACACATCTCTGTTCCTGACTGGAAAGCATCATTCATGGGCAAGTGGGGCTCTGCACTCACACTGTATTTTAAGTGTTGTTTTGCTTGTTCCCTGGAAAAAAGTGTCGTAACAAAAAAATCAGAAGTGGTTGCTCCACCCAGCTGAGTTCCAGCTTCCTTCCTCAACTAACCTGATGGGCACAGCGTTCCCTAACAGGCTGAAGGGAGGGAGGACAGAAATTCCTCATGGCCACTCTCGTGGGAGCTTCTTAAGGCTGTGTCAATGCCAGGAAAAATGGGTTCCCAGTATTATCTTTCTTGAAAGCTAGAAGTGTTGTAGATAAATCAGCCCAAGACCAGTGTTGTTCCATGCTCTGCTTTGCTGTGCAGTGGCACTGCCAACCCTTAGATGAACTTGCTAACTCCTCACACATCCATTGGGTAAAACTAACTAAGCTTCTGAAAAATACTACTTATTTTCCTGTCTGTTTTGGGGTTGTATTCAGGCCTCACTCTAGAGCTACTACTCAGAGAGACCTTTTCTTGATGGGAGTAAAATTGATGGTTTCTGAGGTTGGGATAAGAGGAACTGTTGTAGGGCCAGCAATAAAATTGTGAGTGCACATCAAGCTGTTAAGCAGTGACACCCTACTCTGCATAAAGTCTTCTACTTGCTGTTTTACCTCCCTTTCTTAGTGAGACTAGTGATATTACTTAAGGATACTCCTGAAGGCGCAAGTAGTTTGTGTATACAGCAAGCTTCAAAGACATGAAAGTCTACCAAGTTGCAAAGTATTATTATCTGCCACTTTGGAAAGATGCTCCAGGTTTCTGTGAGATTTAAAGCCAAGTAGAAAATTAGGCTGTTTATTCTATAATTCACTGGAAAAATAAGTTTCTATAGAAACTACCACTTCAGAGGTATTTACATTTCTCTTCTATGAAGCATCTTGAGAAAGAGCATTCCCATAAATAGCAAATAGAAGTTTTTACATCTGGTATGATAAGATAATATTTACGGAAGACTGTGTATGATGGTCTAAGTATTATTCTGGGCTTGCTGTAGCCACTGAATGTATTGTAAGAGACTCAAATCTCTCCATAGGAAAAATGAGATATGATGTGTACAAGTAATGTATAAAAATTCCTTCATACCCTCCCTGGTGATGAATCCGCACTGAAACAGAAGATTGAATCTAATATGTCTGGCAAACCTGATTCTTTAAAAGCTCATTTCTGAATAAGGTTAAAAGAAAAATACTGACTTTTTTAGCTGTACATGGGGTGCTGCCTGTATATGCATGTGCGTGCAGTTAGAATTTGGGTATTTGTTACTGGTACTTAGCTTTGCAGTTTCCCTCAGCTCTCCAGTTGTAATGCACCACATGAGTGTCTTGCTCTGTAGTTAATCTATTAGTGAAAACAGTGTAAATAGAATAAAGAAAATATAAATAGCATTTTCTGTATTTGCAATGGTGGTGGGAGAAATAGATCTGGAAAGGCTGATGAGCAGTGGACTGTGTGTTGTATCCCTACCTCCATCCTGTGTCCATCTTTTTCAAGGAATAGATTAAGTATTGCAAGTGCTTTAGTGCTTCATTTCTTGTATATAGGCCCACCATGATAAATGAGATTACAACCCACAGAAAAAAAGCACCACCTGCCAGTGTCTGCAAGCTCAAACTGAAGTTGATGACAGAGAATTGGGGTTATTGCTGTTGCATACGGTGGAAACTCCCTAAGGGCGAAGGTCTGGATCTGGTATCATGTCCTGATTCGTCACACTCTTGCTCATGCAGATAACAGTAATCAGAATATGAAAGAGGAAAATTTGGTACTGGGTTAGGAGAAGGGGCCATTCTACCCATGTCCTGTATCCAGGGGCTCAGTCATCATAGGTCCTTAAGGAAAGAATGTAAGATACCATGAATCAAAGGTAGTTTTAGCTCCTGGGATGCCCTCCCAGCGTCTGGCAGTCAGCCGTTTTCGGGACTTGTTGGGCTGCAGGTTGCATCCAACCCGTTGCATTTAGTAACTGTTGGTGGACCTAGGCCTCAGTGAGTATTATCTTACCCTAAAGATGTGTCAAAGGAATTACAGTTAAGATGGAAATGGGAAGGTACTGAGTACTGAGCACATTGCAACTTCCTCAGGAAAGCAGATTCCCTTAGGTGTGTTTCTTTGAAAACACATCTGAAAGATTCAGATGCCTGTGCATCATCAGTGTCTTCTTTGTCAGTTGAATGCTTTGAAAAATGTTAACCAAAGCCTTTAGTCAGTCCAGTAGCAGTGGAAGTCTATGGCCCAGATGTAAATTAATCACTCCATTGATAAATAATTGCTGAAGTGGTTCTTGGAACCAAAACATCTTATGATGGCTGCTGCAGGTGCAGAAGTAAAAAAAAAAAAAAAAGCCTAGGTACTAGTATCATCTTTTCAAGGTAGTAGTTTA
Source organism: Elanus axillaris (assembly GCA_026212715.1). NCBI lineage: Eukaryota > Metazoa > Chordata > Aves > Accipitriformes > Accipitridae > Elanus > Elanus axillaris. Next base: position 4,663,884 of record JANZLQ010000095.1, on the reverse strand, counting down.
AGTCAATTAACTGACAAATGCAACCCCCAAATAACAGCCAATAAAAAAGGAGGGGCCAGGCTGCTGCTTCCTAAGTCAGATTTGTTCTCTGACAAATGACTGAATTATAGGTCTTAAAAACAATGAATGCAGCGTATTGGTGCTGTCTTGACCCATTTACTAGATCATGGTGTCTCTCTCATGCTTTTGTTTTGTTGTTTTTCTTGCCCAAGACTTCTCAGAAGTCTTGAATGCAAGACATAATAACACAGATCCTGCTCTGGTAGCAAATTGTGCAGTCTTTTGTTTCAAGCACACAGCATGCACCCAGACTTGCTCATAAAATATCCATAGCAAAATCATGCGATGCCTGTCTCTCTTATACATTTTTAAGAGCTGTGCCCTAAATCCATTAAAAGACGGTGAGGCATAAATAGAAGAATAATCCTTCCTACTATATGGGTAAGAAAGGAGTTGGGATCAAGTAACTGGACATGCAAAGTGAATCATGTGAATTTTCTGACTACCAAACTTCTGCTATGAGAACACAGTACCTCTTGAAGTTCAGTTCTTTAGTCTAAATTGCTAAAAAGTATTTTGCATTATAGAACAGAGGAAATTCATACAATAAAAATGGAGCTGCCCTAAAGAAATAGAACTGTACAAGAGTCAGAAGATGGTGAGGACCATGTGTACTGATAGAACATGCTTTTGATTTCAGGACAACTAAGCTGAGGGAAAGGTGTCTTTATGATAAAAATAATTATTTTTGAACTATGAGGTGGTTGCTCTTACTCCAGAAGTGAACCTTGGAAATCCAGTTCTCTACACTGGGAAAAAATGGCCTTCATTGTTTTACCCTTAGGAAAGAAGCAGGGAACCTAGTGACATCCCATGTAACCTAGGTGGATGTTCAAAGGAGGAGGAGGGAATTAGCCACTTAGAATGAAAGGGAATTGGGTGTCTCCATCCCTAAGGCTCTTTATAAAATTACATACTACACCTCTTGCTAGGAGTCCTCTCATCTCATAATTTCTGTGGAACTGTAGTGTCTTTAATTTGGAAAATTTACACTCCACCTAAGTGGAAGTGCCAGATACTTCCTTTTCCTATTCAATGTCTTGCATCTTGGAAGAACTTGCAGGTGCCCGCAGAGGTACATTTCCCTCTTCAGCAGCCATGTCCAGGATCATCTGCAGGATTGCAGGTGTATAAATGGGGCTCATAAGCAGGTGGTTTTACTCCCATGGAAGCTGGGAGGGGATCAGGAGGGGATGGAGACGTTGCCCTTACTAGGAGCAGGGTGCTGTGTTCCTGCTCCTCTGTCACTGCCCAGGGATCCAGGGTCCTTAGCATTTTCCAGAGCCCATCCTCCTTAGGCAAAGTGTACCTCTGTCCTGAGGTAAATTACAGAAATAAATTGTGTTGGCATTTATTGTAAAAGCTGACAGTCATAGGGCTAAATGTATATTTCCATAATTCAGCAGGTATATGCTTTGAGTACAGCCCCACTTAACAGGTGGAGTCATTGGTGGGTCAGAAACTCCCAAGAAAGCAGCACACCAGTATGTGGGCAGAGTTTGAGATAAAAAGTGGCTTCAGATTTAGGAACTAATGTCTGTAGAATCAACTCTCAAGTCCTTAGGTCTCTTGAATATGAAGTGATGCATACAAGTTGTCTGGTACTTTTGCACACTTGAATGCCAAAGCCATGTGCTCTGTTAAAAGAAGAAAACAGAAAAGCTTCATAATGCTTCATAATAGTTCAGAAATGGAACGCATATCGACCTCACTTGTTGGTGCCACTCCTCTGAGCTTGGTGGAATTCCTTGAGTGAGCAGAATTGGTGTTTTCTGTTTAGAAGCAGGCTAGAGGACAAGACAGCCTCCATGTACTCTAGGACTTTCACTCTGAAGAAAATCCCTTTGACAGAATCTTCAGTAACTAACTTATCACACAACTTTAAAAGCAAAGTTTACTGTAAATATTAATTTGGGATTTTTCTATCTTGGTCATCTGCTTTTTAAAATTACTTATTACTAGAATTGCCTTTGCAGCTAGTGATTCTCTTTTATACTTTCAGTTTCCCTTCTCTACTGCCTTGGTTGTAAGTAGGCTGTGGTTTTCTGAAAATGTAGCTGTGATGTTTGCTGTGTTTTCTTATACAGGACCTGTGTTTTAAAAAAAGACAAAACACAAATGACCAACCAAAAAAACCCCTAGCCCAAATCTAATTTTTCCCCCCATGCATTTAAGTTACTGTTATTAAGACAAGTTTTGCATACACAGTATAATTGCTTCACCAAGATACTGTGTTCATACCACACCATACTTGTGCGTATTTTGAGATATTTTTTTTTTAGTAACATTTTTATTGTTAAGGGGTCCCATTGTGTAGGGCCTGTGCATGCAGAGATCAGCTTGGACACGTGATATGTGGGTACTTGACCATAACTGCAAGTGATGAAGTCTTCACAATCATAGTCTGCCTCCTTTGTTTGTTTGTTTTACAAATAGCAACCTCAATCTTGCATTTATGTCCCTGGATCCCAAGTAATGTCCGGAGGCTTCTGTGCTGGATGGGAACCCACTGTCCAGGTTTGACTACTAGTGAGGAATTACAATTAGCAAAATACCGTGACCTTCTGCACTCTTCTCAGAAGAGCGACTTTATTATGTTAATACCTCATTCTCCGTATTTCTATTTTGAGGTCTCCTCTGATTTTTATTTCATTTTCATATGGTAAATTTGATTCTTTTCTCTTTCCATTTTAAAATACCTCTGGTTGCTTCAGGCACAAATTTGCTCAGTTGGTAGGTGACCTCAGCTATTGTTACCCTTGTGCTAAAATCACAAATACCTATTTTGCTCGCATTTCATCTGGGCTACTGAATGCACTTAGAGAAGTTAGATTCCCAAATCAAGAGCATGGCATCCTCTAATTGCCTTTTACTTCTGTGAGCTAACTTCTGTTTCTGTCCAGGTGTGCCGCAGTGCCTCAGAGCTCACTGGAGCTGTGTATTCATCTCCGGAGGCTTGGGGATCAACCTGCCTTTGGTGCTGCTGCTGCCATTCTGGGAGATGGGATCTTGCTGGCGTTCCCTGGAACACTCTGGGAAGGCTGCACAGTTTGCCATTTTGCATGGAGTTCATTTGCTTGACCACGTTTAGCCACCTGAGAACTGTCTAGTCCCAGGTAGTTGACTGGCATCCCTCTGTGGAGAGGGGCACCTTCGGAGGGTGCTTCTCCCATCCCTCTTAGAAACCTTTCCTTGGGGTGATGTGAGTCATCGTCTGAACACATCTGACTCTAGGGATAAAGGACTGGCACCTAACTGTCAGACAGGTAAAAGTAGATGAGATAAAGCCTCTCTTTTATTTCGAGCAGCAAAAATGATCTTGTGTGCTGGATTTCTACATCCAATGGTGGAAACAGCAACCTTTAGAGCCGTTTCCTCCTTCCTTCGGTGGTGACATAGCATTTCTGGGAATTTCAGTGAAGGTATGAATCAAAGGGCAGGTTCTGCCCCTCTTCCTCAAATGGAGCAATCTCCTATTCCCTGGGAAGCGCCACCCCGGCAGGTTCCTGTTCCGAGAGTGAGTATGTGGGGACGGAGCATCCACTGGCATGGAGAGCTGTGTCCCCTGCGTGCTGTGCCCTGGCATTTGTGCTGCAAACATTCCTGCCTTCGTTTTCCTGCAAAGCTTCACTTGCCGTGTCGGGCTGGCCTGGCAGCTGCCTGAAAACGAACCATTTCCTTCAGATCTCCAATCTTGAACTTGTTGACCTATGCACCTATTAATTATTGATATAATGTTGCATTATTTAGGCTTGTTTCAGCAGACGGATACATTATTACCAGACAGACATTTGCCAGACAGGCTGATAGATAACATCCTAAAAAAAGTCTCAAGTTGCATTTGTACAATAAGGACTGTAACTTCATTACTTCCCCCTCCAGCCCCCTCCTCTTGCTGGCACATTAGTGCTGTGCTACTTTGAAACCTTAATAGAAATCTAAGTATAATAATTATCTCTTTAGACAATGGACTTAATCTTGACTTTGTTGGAGTTGTGGTCCTGATGTTGGTCAGTCCTCAAAAATACAGAGGAGGTCTTAACCAGTTCGCTGAAGCTGTTTTACTTAAGATACAAGAACTTGTTTTGTTTTTCAAACCCTTGCCATGGAAAGGAGAACTGATTTCTCCCTGGTTGCTACGAGCTGTACTGCAATACTCCAGAGACACAGGCATAGCTTGATGTGTATCTCCCAGGGAAACCTGCTTCTGATATTTTTCAAACCCCGCTGCAGTCATTTTGTCTATGGATCCAAGAAAATGGCATATCAAAATGAATTATCTGTAATTTAAAACATGCATGCTGAGCGTTTCTGAACTTCTGTAACTGCAGTGTAGCTTCAGCTGAAGCAAGAGTGAAGGTACACCATCCTTTGTGGCAGTCATATCAAAATAATGAGTGCAGTGTGCAGTCACAGCTGACAAGCAGTGCCAAATATGTGACAAGTTTGTTAACGTCTGCATGCTGCCCTCTTTCCTCTTTCTCTGCTCATCATGCTTCGTGCTGCCGCAACCAGTTTCTCCTCTGATGTCAAAATCCCACTGCTCAATACGTTGTCCATACAAAAGCAGAAGAGGCAAAAAAAAAAAAAAAAAGAGGAAGGAAAGTAGATGAAGGAGGATGAGAACAAGAAATGCAATCCTGAGTGTTACAAATCTGACTGCTTGTTTGTTTTGAAGGGCTTCCTCTGGACAAACAGTTGGTTTTGGGGAAACAATTTCAGAAAGTCTCAGCTGCCATTTTCAGAAGTGATCTAGCACCAATTTCTTAATGTCATTTGGGGACTTACCACTGCAGTTAGATACATGGTGGGGTTTTCAGAGCTGTAGCCTCCTGTCACCTTGGGTGCCCGTGGTAAATTTTTACATCCTTTCTGAGTCACTTCTGTCTCATTTCTGATTCACTGCTACAGCAGAGCCATGTCTGAGCGCCCAGGGAGGCTCCCTTAGTTTGACTCCAGCTTGACCCATGTGTTTGGCCCCATCACTCAGGGTCGTTTCTCTCTTAGACTCTCCTTACTACGCGGCCTCACTAGCATTTTCTCTGGTCTTTAGGAATGCCAGACACATGTTCTACCCTTCCATAAAAAAAGGACCTCACCCTCAAAGCCTGTGTTAATGCCTTCATTTCCCCTCATTCAAGCACACTCTTTCCCAGCGGTCCAGCCTTGTTCACAGGAGGGTATCTATTTAAAAGATGTCCTTTAGGTTTGTCTAAAACTATTAACAACAGACCTGGACAAAACAATAAATGAGGAAACTTGCATTGGTTTCCTCACTGCTCTGTGGTGTATTTTGGGTCTTGGTCAGCATCTTTGAGATGTCCAGGTTTCCCCCAGCTCATGGCTTCTCCCCCAGATTATACAGTCTCTCTTACTCCTGCCAACATTTTGTTGTTCTTTTTCCAGACTGATCGGTGAGGCACCGTCATCTCTCATCTCCTTTGTCACATAAGTCCTTCAGATCTGTCCATCAGTGCTTTCAGGCAATCCCAGCCTTCCGCTAGACAATTAGTTCCTACCTCTTTGAAGTCTGCACTTTAAAAATAGTTTTCCTGAATAGTAACCATCTCTTTTTTTTTTTCCCAGTACTCCTCCATTTGAATGGATGAGCATCAGAGTTTAGTAGCCCTCCCTTCTAGTCCTGGATAAGATGGAAGAATTCATCCTGTTGCACAGTGTGGGTTTTATCTCCACACAGGGACAGGGAAGCAACTAACTAACTCCTACACTTAGATAAAATTTTAAGTCTGACATGAGTAAATATGTAAAATGCAAGTCCCTAACACTGAATTTGCAAAATCTCTGTAGACTTTCTAAATTATTTCAGGCTAGTTTACTGAAATTAAATTACGTAAAAGTCATACAAAACAGCACAATGTTATGTAAAACTCTACAAAACAAGTGCTGTGATTTTAACTGAGTTGAACAAATAAAACATTAAGTGCAATTTTTGTTCAGGGTCATATGTTAACTTTTGAAAACAAAAAGGAAATAAATGAACCAAGTCACAGAAAACATATGTCTGCAGAATAATGATAAAACATATACTGTATCTGGACAACTTGTAAGTGTGGTTTTAATTCTTGCTGCTGTTGTGGCTGGAGGCTTTTGCTGTGCAAAAAGGCTACACTGTGTTCATATTAAAGTACAGAATGTTTTTTATTCCTACTGCATCAGGAATAATGTAATCCTCTTGCGATAATGTGGTGGGTTCTGAGTCCTTCAGTTGAGACACCTTCCTGGGGAGAGCTGGAAACTTGCAGAAAGACACTGTTCAGTCCTGCTGACTGTCTGTGATACGAGTCACCTAGCAAGACACGCAGGATATGAAGGAGACTAACTTTGCCTTTGGTGTACAAAACCCTAAACTTTGAGACTAAGAAGTCCAAAGGAAGGGTCAGCGTGTGACCAGCTGAATTTAAGCGGTCTCATACCAGAATTTCTGTCACTATGCTCTTGGAGCTGTTTTGTTAAAAATGCTGTACAGGAAGTGGTGTGTTTCTGTTCTCCCTATCAAGTGCAGACTGCATTTTGGGAAGAGAGGCTGTGGTGGTGGCTCTGACCATGCCAGGAATACTCCCTTGCAATATATGGAATGGAAGGGCACTTGCCTCTCTTGGCATGTAATGATTTATGCCAGGATTAACCAAAAAGGCATGGTCAGAGGTGTTAACAAGGTCCCTTTGGTAGCTAAAGATCTGTCTATTCCCCAGATTCATCATTGCCTTACCATCTGTCATCCTATCACCTGCCTGAACTTGTCTTCCACAGCTGCTACTGCGTCCTGAACCCTGGCTCCCATGGATTGCTTTTTGGAGCACAAGTACCCATATCTTGCAATTCTGCCATTGCATCTTTGCCATTCTCAGGGCAGTGCAGTTGTGGTGCATTTCTGTCAGTGTTTGCGGCATGGGCTAAGAGTATAACATCTTAATTATTTTTTTTCTTGTTGAGCATGATTTCATATTGTAGGTACATGTGTTTAGCTGTCAGCTTGATTCTTGCAACAAAAGGAAAACCAAACCATTAATAAATAGAGAAGTTGCACAAGCCACTCTAAATAACGGCATTGGGTGGAACACGTGAAATAGGAGCTGTGGCTACAAAGCAGATTACTGCTTCCTATTCCTCCTATGAACATGATATAAATTATAGCTGTTTAAACTGATGCAGCAACCAAGTGGAATACTGAAAGCCTGAAGATGCCTCTATATCCCTCCCACTACTCCTGTTCCAGGTTTGTAGACTGAGAAGTAAAGAGCCAAGCCCCAAGCCCTGTACTCTTCCATTGAAGACTGGTTTAGTTCCAGTGTACTGAGCAAAAGCATTGCGAATTCACGCTCGTATTTCCTGATGTGACAGTCACTCATGCTGCGTAGGGCTTTGAGGTCCCAAGTCACGAAGAACTGAGTAATCAGGCACTGACTTTTCAATATTCTTTTGAATGGGTGTGGGAAGGGATTTCTAAATACTTAAAGAAATCAGGCCTTAAAAATGGAGGCATGGTATTCAAAAACTATGGAAACATAGCTTTTAAAAGTCTTCCATCCTTTCAGGTTTTTAAAAGTCTTAGTTTAGATTTAGAAGGTAATGACTCATTTTTGCAGCATTTCATTGTATCACATGAAATATCTTTTTTGGTGAAGGCAGGTTAATGTGACCAGTAGATGCATATTCATCTGTCAGTACATTTGAAATCAATGAGTAGTTTAAATGATTAATACTATTCCAGATTTCTTCAAACATCATCATTTAACATTAAGCCACAAATATCTTCTTTATAAAAAAACATTTCTTCAGATGTTTGCTTTTGAAACTGGTGGTAGCATATACCTGAAATATAAATGCATTTAGGGTGGCAGAATGTCCTCATGTTTTTCTGTATTATAAATGCTTCCAAACAGATATTGCAAAATCTATATTTTGAAGCCCTGAATTCCATAGGATTCCTACAGGTCTGTCCACATTATATAAAAAAATGACAAATACTGAATTTTAGTCTTTCCTACAGAAGTCATTGACACAACTTCTTCTGACTTCATTATTTACATGCCAGTATCACAAAATTCTGGAAAGAAAGAGCAAAATGGGTTCTTTGGGACAGAGGTAAGAGAGATCTGAAATACCATGTGCCAGAGCAATTTTCCTAGCCCCCAGCTCATGCTTTGCCATGCTTTTTCCTGGGGACTTCTCTGACTTTGGCAGTGAGTTATCATGATGATTTATTCTGATGCCCCACAGCTGACCCCAAGCTCTCCTCTTTGTGGAAAGCCTCACGTGCCCGTCCTCGTCATGAGATCACACGCGTCCACTGCAGACAGCAGCATGTAAGAACAACCTTCTTGCCTCAGAGCAGAAAGGGACAAAAATGTCAAGCACTATGGGTGTGAGACAAAACCAGTTTCAAAACAAAAATATCTTGGTACCTCCATTTTAGAGTATTTTAGCTAACTAGACAGATTTGAAACTCTTGTCCCTAACATGTATTTTTGCAGAAGCGTCCTACACTTAATGAGTACAGTAGTAATGCCCAGGACTTTCTTCCTTCACAGATTGAAGTTATAACCTCATTTTGGTTGTGAATTAACTTGGATTATCATCTAGGGCAAATAATGCTCTAGATCAAAATGTATCTGACAAATTTGTTGTTTCCTTGAATCTAGAGATAAACATGACCTGTGAACTTTTTGAGGAAGAAGCTCCTTTTTCACATACATTTTCCACCAGAAAAACAAGAACTTGGAGATGATCTTATCCACAATTGTTTGCTTAATCATTAACATCTTTTTTTAATGAAATGGTAATGTTTTGTGGGGGAGGGAGGAATAATTTTCTGGGCAGTTCTGTTCTGAACTAAACCCATCCAACATGGATATAATCAAGATTTTACAACTACTTAAATGCATCAGTACAAGAGGGAGTCATTTACACTCCCCTGGAAGTAGGGAGTTGTGCATATGCACCATCATAAGAGATACTTGATTGAACCTCAAGAAGAATGCTATTAAGCTTTTTGCATTAATTATGCTTAAAGCCATCCCTCTAGTGATACTGGGGCTAATTTTTAATTGATACACTTAAATCAATTCCTTCATGGATAGACATTTGTTCATTATGAACTCATTTTTACGCACAACCACTCTCAGGGAAAGTAAGCTAATATTGTTCCGTCAGCAGTCAGGTACATTAGAAAAGCAATTGCTATACGTCTCTTTCTGATGTGTTTTGATGGTGCTCATTTCTTCTGGCATGCTTTTAGCTCCCGGTGATTCAGATGTGTCAGCTACTATAGCTGTAAGAAAACACTGATGATGGATTTATAACACCCAGACTTCCACTTACTGACCTGAAAAATGGCTAAGTATTTGCTTTTGAAGCAAAATTGGTCTTACCCATACAAAAAAAAAATGCTTCTGAAGTTACCCTATCTGTAGTTACCCTATCTGTATTTTAATGAAACATTTTATCTTGATTATAATTCATGACGCTTGTCAGATTAAGTTTTCTCAGTGAGGCATAGTTGGGGTAGCTGCTGATTTATGGAAAAGAATCAACTTAATCTCTTTAAAAGTGAAGTTGTCTTGTAAAGGGTCAACTGTATTGTATAATGGTTCTGAAATGTCTCGCTGTCCATATTAAGGAGGAGTTTCTCTAGGAAGACAGATAGATGCTAGAGCTCTGTCAGGGCTATGGTTGTCCAAGGAGGGATGCTTTTCAGACCTCCCTCTGGGAGCAAATGAAATTTACTGTTCTTATTGTTGTATTGGTTTTAGAGCTGCTCCTATCTGAAATCAGGTCTCAGGATGCTAGGTGTTGAAGAGGTATGAAAGAGAGCACAGCCTCTGCACCAAAGGTTAACACTCCAGACAGAGATAGGTTAGAAGAGTCAAAGGATTAGTAAAAAATTGCAACATATGCAGACAGAGCTCTCCATCTGCCAGATGAATTCCAGCAGTGAGATCAGATACCAAGGCTCCAGTACTGCCATCCTCATTCAAACAGAAATCTGCTTCTACTTCTGAGCAAGCCATTACAGCATAAAACCTGATAGATTATTAAATAATGAATTTGACTTATCTCATATTTATTTGCCATCTATGTTCTTCCAGTGGAGGAAGAGCTCCCTGAGACAGTGTCAGCTCTGCGCCATTCATGCTAAATTTGTTGAAAGCTTTACTGAATCTCCTGAGAGAAAAAAATAATCTGCCCAACAACAATCCCACTGGATGAAGTCAGGAGATCTTGGTTCACTTTTCAGCCTGACTACAGATTTTCCTGTGTCCTTGGATTGTCTCTTCAACCCCGTTCTTTCTCAATTTACCATCTGCAAAATGGGAATGACAGTATTTCCCTCACTGACAATGAACAGTTCTTTTCTCAGGTACTATTCTAAACTGTAGGATAGATCAGGGATATATTCTCGGCCTGTTTTGTCTCAAGTAAATAGGGTATCCCATGTGCAAGTTAAATGGAATATCTCTCATACAGTCATATTTTGAGGGCTAGCTGGATTAGGGAGGACAAGTAAAAGGGCCCACATTTTTTAAATTACATCTATGCTGCAAAGCAGTTTAAGTGTTTTGAAGTTACATAAGATCATCCCCTGTTGATGCTGGACAGAAGGAGTCAGATTATTTGGCTTTGAAGTACATCAGAAAGCTGCTTCTTCCCCTCTGTTCTCTAGCAACTACTGTAATATTTCTTCCGTCCCACAGGAAGAACTTAGCTTCTAGTACAGGCTACCCCTGGAGCACCTCAAAGTGCATCTCTAATAGGGCCACGGGGATTTTGTAGTATATAATTCATAACTAGAAACACTTCCCCTATGGACAGGTTTCTTGACACACCCTAGACTGAGGGCAGATAGCTGTGGTTTTCCTTCAGCTTTAGGGGACTGGGTTAACCTTCCTTCTGCAATTCACTTTTGGAGGTATTTAGCTTTTGTCACCCCTGCTGCTGCAATGGTGAATGGAAAATGGAAGTTATTGAGCACTGAACAGACAGAAATCAGGCAGAAGAAGAGCAAGATGCCCCTATGTGCTGCTCTCCTTGAACCTTAGCTTTAGCATATAATTTTAAAATACATTCTGTCCTTGGCCTTTGGATTGAAGGTGCCAGTTACAAGAGTGGTTTTTGTCATATCGACCTCTCTGGAAATATAGTGGAAGCAAAGGCCATCTGTCCATGGTCAGGCTGTCGATGGCTTTTGGTCATTACCATACCAGTCTGGATGTCAATCCATTGCTGGTGCAGCAGGAGAGCAAATAAAGGAGCTATTGCCTCCTGAAGGAGACTGAAAGTGTTTGGGGTCCACACACCAGACGGATGGGCTAGCAGGGAAAGCAGAGCTGCATCAAGGAGCTCAGCTTTTAAAGGTACTGCCTTTACTTGCCCATGGAGGGGATTGGGAGCTGGCAAGGGAAGCAACGAGAGACCCCCAGCTGCAGAGGTGCAGACCCCTGTCCTTTGGCCTGAGGAGACAGCAGAGCCCAGAAAAGGTTGCTTCCGTTTGGGGGGAGCAGAAAGAAACCAAACCCACTTGCCTGTCCTCCCACCCTCCTCCTCATCGACTGAGCCCTGCCAGCCTCCTTCAAGGGGGCCCCAGACACTTCTCTGCTGTGTGAGAGCCTGCGCTGGGAGTTCCTACCTGCTTGCTTGTTTACAGTTCCTCGCCTCAGACCTGATGTCTGCTCTCTCCTTTCAGCTAATTGGCAGACAGAGGCCTCGAGGGGTTTGGTTTGGTGCCATCCTGCTAGCTCCGGTGGTGGTGTTCTTCCCCAGACAATGACTTCAGTAGCCTCTGGGCACCCCAGAACCTCCTAACAAACATCTCTCATAACTGCCTTATTAACTGATTGCTATAGTAAGATAATAATTAACACCCTTACTTCTGTCTTGGCTCAGCCAAAAATATTCTCAAGTGGACTTAGAAATGCATAAAATGAATAAATGATTTATGTTTACTATTTTTAATGGAGCTTCTTATTAGCAATGCTCTAAAACAGAGCACCGTCAAAACACTCCTGATTTTGTTATGGATTTAGAAGGTGGTGATGAAAAGCTGTAGGGAATAAAACAGTGAAACACGCCCTGGGCCAAATTCTGCTCTCAGTTGTATTTAAAGATCTTGCTGAGTTGAAACCTAGAGAGGATCTTGCTGAGTTGAAACCTAGAGAGGATTTTGGCCAGAAAAGAATTGAAATAGAGAGAAATCTCTGTCATATACTCATTCCAGCTCACCTATTCAGAACCTGTACCAGCCAAGAGAAGGGTGCCTACCCTGTAAGTATAGACACAAAAATGCAAGTGCAGGACATGTATCTGCATCAGATCAGAAGGGCCATGTTTACACATGCACTCTGCATCGCTGACTGTACAAGGCAGGAGACAGTGGGGAATCTTACCACGGCAGCCTGAAGTAGTTGTGCTGGCTTCAGGATGCAGGCCATACAGTGCCAGCATCTCTGACCTCTAAGGGAAGTGGGAAAGTTCGTGCAGAAAATCTTCACTAATTTATGTTGTTTCTTACAGTGATAAGAACATTAATTAGGAAGGCATGGTGGCCTTTAAAGAGAGCCCTAACACAGGACTCAGGGGACGTGAATGCTGTGCCTTGCACTACTGCTGGGTGACAAGAAATGCCACCCTTCCTCCATGTCCGCTATGCAAAAGTAAAGGCAATGACCTTTGTCTTTAAGGTCCAGGTGCATTTAGGAGCCTTGACATATGGGAACAGAGTATGTGAACTCTTTACAGTGGCTGGGTTTACTCTAATTTAATTCTTCAGCCACAAATATTTTTTGCTATATTGTTCCTAAAATGAAGAGATGGGAGTCCATCACAAGCTGCCGTGACACACAGCACACAATTCCCAGATTTGTTTGACCCACCATCTAAATCATGTTATTTTATTCCAACTCAAAAGTCCTCAGCCCTGCCTCCTGCTTACTTCTCAACATCTACTGATCCTCTCTTCAGTGAAGATAATGATGCAGGCACATATCCAGCTTGTGGGTTTATGCTGAGATACACATTTGGAATGCAGGTGGTTTTTTTTGCGTGTACTCTATCCTGCAAATACTAATAGAACACTTTTGCAAATACCGTTAAATACCTGCAAATATTCTCTTGCTGTCTTTGCTCGCATCTGTTATGAGAATTAATAATGTTCATCAGCTGAAGATCGCAAAAGAATTTGAAATGCCTGGCTAGCAAGACCATTAAAGGCATCCGATTTTTCTTCTAGATGGACAGGATTTCAGCAGTGTCTGAAAAATCAGGGCACTTAACAGTGCTAGAAGTGTCAGATCATTAGTCTCTGGAGATGCTGGAGAATTTTCCAAACTACCATTTTTTCACTAATGTGTAAATGAAACATCCTGTGGATATTATCAACATTTCTTAGGCAGTCCTATCAGTCAGTCACATACAAGCCAAAGGCTACAGAACTACACTTGTCATGAAGAAATACAGTATATTAAGATAACGCCCATACCGACCTTTCTGATGTTTCTTAAATTGATTTATTGCTCTATTTTTTTTTTTAATTTCCAGAAATAAAACCGAGTTTGCTTCAGGGCAGAGACAGTCTAAAAGCTTGTGCTAATAAATCTATGCAAGTTTAGTAGCGCTTAATACATATTCTGCTTCAAGTGCTTTTTAAATGCATTATCACCTTTAAGTAAATACAGTGGAAGACTGCCAAATGCCTGGGTGCTGTTCTATGTAAATTTATGCATTTATATCATTAATGCAATGAAATGTTTAAACTTTCATTGAATTTTGATAACTGATTTGCAGTTTGAATGCTAGTAATTTTATGCATTTATCCATTACCACTTAAGTAGCTGCTATAATATTTCTGTTTAGGCAGGCAAAGCACACTCACCAAAATACTTTTCATCTAAATTAGATTTGGGATGAAGTATTCAAGTAATTGCAAAACAGAGGACATATCCAAGATATAAAAAGTTCAGAGCTGCTCATTCCTGATACGAAACAATACTGAGTCTTGCAGAAACGTATTTTGGGGGGGTGTCTCAGGTTCTTAGCTTACTGGGCAAATCCTTCTCTGCTGCACACTTGTGATGCAAGTGGGTCTAAATGGTGCCTTGTCCAAATTATTATCAATCTATCATGTGTTGCTCTCATGCTGAGAAACCATGGCTCCTTTGCATGGTGTGCCGTAACAAATTCAGAAGATAACCTTTGCCCCTGTGAGTTGATACCCTAAAGAGGCATGGCCACTTTATGCAGCTGCATATGGCCATACAGCATTCAAGGTAGGGGGGAATTAAGGCTACTGTGTTTTGTGTCACGATGCCACGAGTCGCCTTTTGCGGGCTGTAGACAGCTCTTTTTGTTCTTCCTGGCTGCTGGGTGCCTCCCCACCCAGCTCCCCACCGTGTCCTCGCTGCTGTAAGTGCCTGTCCGGCCTGAAGTACCACGGCAATAACAGTGGCAGCAACAGCTTGAGGAGGGAAAGAAAGGATTTGTGCAGGGCCCCCACCTCTGTGTCCCTGCGGCTGCTAGCATTGGGAGTGGCTGGACAAGGAGAGCTGGTCTGTGGCTATGTGACGTGGGTGGACGGGACTCTGCCCCGTCTCCATCCACTGCCGGGGTGAAGTAGGCCACAGACCACATCGGTGTGCACCCACCTCTGCTAATGGTATTGGCGTGTTGGGCTTTGGCTGTTAATAGGAGAGGAAGGAGACAAAGCTGCAGTGGTATTAAGATGAGGATCCTTCGGTAAAGTGTTTCACCAACTATTTTCTGTAGTAAATTATGCAAATTTTGTTTTGAACTGTTCTTCCTCCAGCTAGGCAGATCCGTAGGTTTCATGTGGGTTATGTATCTGTAGCTGGGAGAAAATTTACCTACAAAATGGTAGCAGGTATGAGGATCAGTACTTTGAGCAGTCTCACCTCCAATAAATGTCAATACACAGCAGCAGACTATGTTTACATTTTTTTTAAAATCAAGCCCTACCTGTTTAGGAGCCTACCTGGAGGTAGATATTATAACAAAGTAATTTTAAAAGAGCTATGTACTGTCTTTTTGAGTTTATGCTGATTTTACTAAAAGTTTTTGGCAAATGATTAACTATATATGTTTAAAATAGTCTCTAATTTGTAAGTGAGCTGATACACCTTAGCTGATGATAATTCCTCTTGAATTTTCACTATAAGAAAAAAAAGAATATTTAATGATCCTTTATATTTTTTCTGCCTATTTTGCTCAAGTTTCAAGTTTAGAAACAAGTGATGAATGGATCAAGTGCCTTGTTTGAAGATACAGAAAAACATTTTTCAGCTCCCACTTGGGTTTAGTTTTCAAGAGTGACTAATATGAAGGTGGTGATTGCTTCATTAGTATGCACTGAACTGAGTGCACAATATAATTATATATTTCAGTTGTAATTAGGACATTTAATTGATTTGTTTTAACTAAATTAACAGACACCAGGAAAAAAAAATTTGGCAGATTTTGAAATGTTTTCCACACAGCCAGCTGGGTTCAGCTGAGCAGAAATATCTGTCTTATTTCTGGATAATGTTATGAAGATCAAAAACCTTGCTATTGAGAAACTGTTATGAAATAATCTTGCATTTCTTTAGCTCTCTCCTTTATATGACAAAATTTTACCAGTTGAATTTCATAGCATTTTTATGAGATGGGTATGGATACCTTTGGGGAGAGAAAAAGTGAGGGATAGAAATGACTCAAACAGGAGACGTTTCCATGCATTGCCATAAGAAATAGGGTTAAAATGCAGATTTCCTTTTATTAGATTGGTTAATTGGTAAGTCTGCTACCCAGTAAGGCAAATACAAGCATTATTTAGAAACCATCTTCTTCTTGCTTTTTGATCACCTACTTCCCTCTGATCTTTTTCCTGGTTTTGCAACCTGGCTCCATACTTCTTCTTGATTCTGGGTTATTCTAACAGATGGCTTTTCACTTCCAGTTTTTAGCATGGAAGCAGAAATGCTGATACAGCACGAGAGAGGCTCAACATGCAGTATGGCTGCTAGAGTCTTACTGGAAGTAAGACAAGGGCTCTTCCACGATTTTTTACCAGCCTTTTGTCTTGGAGGAGAGGGGGGATATTTAAAGTAGAGCTTAGAAAGTCTGTAAGTTGAACTCCATCTACAGTGTTTACATCCAGCCAGATGTTTTATCTACCTGGGACACTTGATCCATACAACCCACAAGGGCTGCCAAAACTAGCCATTGACCCGAGGGCTGAGAAGGCTGGACATCCCGACCCAAAAAACATTTACACTATTGAGATTCTGTGTGAAACTTATTTGGATTTTCATTTCTGTTTCTATTGATCAGACACTATTTTGAATTTTCCTGATTTCAGTACACCCATGTTGCAAAAAGAAGTAACAGCCTCAGAATCTACCCCGTGCAACTCGTCCTGAGAAAACTGCTGCAAATAAGTGTGGAGACAAGACATGCCTTGGAGGCAGTGGTGGTTTGCTGCTCATGCATATCTGTAGTAGCTGACTGTAAGGACTAGTTTAGAAACCTCTGGTGTGAGAATGACGTGGGGCAGCTGAAAGAGCTGTGGTTCCTAAATTTATTCTGCTCTTACATTTACAAGAATACGTGGAATTGAGTCTGTAGCTAACTGCACACGGAATAGGAGAAAGAAAAACTAAAGGAAAGGCAGTAGCTGGGCACCCTTCTGGTAAAACATGTTCTAGTTTTAGGAACAGCTCATAATCCACTGTTTACAAACAGCAGTAACATCAATGTACAGCACAAATTACTCATGTTGAGACAAAACAAAAAAAAAAAAAAAAGAGAGAAGGCAAAATCCCCAAATTGCCACCAAGTTCTGGCACAAGGCACTAAAAATAGGCAAATTCAGAATGAAAGTTATGGCATAGCAAACAGCTCCCCTCTGTTAATGAGTCGCACAGGGACTGTGCACTAAATAGGTGAGTTTTTTCTCAGAAATGTTTTTCTTTGAAAACAGAGTTTCATCTGAACTAAAAATTTCTTCAGGAACTTGTCAGAAACAATTTAGTTCTGTTTAGATATTTTGAGGCAAAGAGATCCTTTGATAATGTCAATCAATTCATGTCAATATTTTCAGAATGCACACTGCATATTTTTAATTCAAGTGATGGTTCATATTTACATATTCTTCAGTTCCTTCAAGAATTGTTTAGAATTAAGGTCAGAAATCAGGATGAGATGGATTCATTTGATCCAACGGAAATAATTCACTTGACACATAATGCCTTTCTATTTTTAACATCTTTATGTGGGGAATAACAAAGTTGATTGCAACCCTGATAACACAGACTCAAAACCTATGGAAAAATATTTGCTTTTACAGCAATGTATATTGCCAGGAAGTCTTGAAATATATGGTTTGTTCTAAAAATTATTTTGTGCTAAGAGTGTTTGCATTGAGAGTATTGGCTGGATCATTATGGCTCTGTTTAGGAATGAAAACAAGTTTTGAAGTAAGAGCTTCTAATGAAACAGTAATTTAAGGGTTTTTTCCGAGCTGTAGGAGAAAGCAGAGTTCCCAAACACCCTTTAAAGCACGGAACGTTCTGACCTCTACAGCCAAACCAAATGAAAGTCATGGGGGTCATGTAGAGAAAACTCGTACATGTGCTGTTGATTTGCACATGGACTGCGAAGCTCTATTTTGCTTTGCTGTGAACAGACGGCTCGACATTTCAAACTTGGCAAACTGTGGCGGGAGCGAGGGTGTGCCCCTGCTTGGGCAGGGCCAGCAGCTACATCTGGGCCTGGGGTGCAGCAGGGAGATGCTGCACGGATACAGTTACATCTACAGTGAGATCCAGAAAGCTGTTCATCCCCGAGCTGTGGATCTTGCTTCTGCTACTCCTTCCCTATCTTCAAATAAAATCCTATTTTTAACACATTTGGAATACTCGTTACTATAGTGCAACAACAGGATGTACAGAAACTTAGCATCTTCAAAAATATGGCCTTACATACCATGTCATATTTCCATTTCCAACAGTAAAATGAGGAAATGAAAACTTTTGTTGTTTCTTGCCCTCTCCCATCCCATCAGGTTAGATTATTAGCCATCTTGTGCTGTTAGGAATCCAATTGCCATTTATGTCTAACTCAAGTGTATTATTTTTTATTATTAATATATATTATGCTCTGTGGAAAAATACAGCAAAACAGGGAAGGAATTACATACTTTCAGCAGCAGCACATCAGGATGATTCATAGCAAGGAAAGAGTTGGTCCATTTTACTACCCTTTCTATCACCTAGTAGCCAAATTTCATAATTATAAAATATTGAAAATTTTTCACATCTTTAATGTAACACTGTTGTAAAGAATTTTTCTGAAGAGAAATACATGTAGTTAGTTGCTTGCTTCTTTGCACTCTAGGAAATCCAAATTTCACATTTTGGTGCCACATTGCAACAAGAAGTAAAGAAATCTAAAAATGGAAAGTGAAAGCACATCAGCCCATTTTGCCTTTCATTTGGGGGGCAGAAATACAAACTTTAAAAGCACAAATAGTGATCAGATCTCAACTTTTCACTTTTAATGAGTACAGATTTGACAGCCAAAGAGTAAAATTAAAGAATAGTCCCATGTGTCCTTTTAAAATTTTGAAGTTTACAGGCTTCTCTCTCTTTATTGTAGGAAACCTGGAATCCGTTTATTATCTGTTTATTATTAGGCAAGAACACTTTCAAGTGAAATGTCTTTGAATTGGAAAAGACTAACCCTCAAATTCAAATGCACTATTGAACTCCTCCTGCTTTCTGTTAGCAGGATACAGGAGTTTCTGAAATCTGAAGAGAAATTGATATAAGAGTAACTGTAGTGGTAGTAAATTACTGTAGGTTTGGAGCAATAAATGTGGGCTAAGAGTGTTAGAAAAGCCAGTGAAGCTGGCTGAAATGAGTTTCCTCTTCTGGAGGAAGCTGCAATCTGAAGACAGACTCCATTAAACATACTAAAAGGTATCTAATTCTTTGCCATTGTGAATAGACCTGGGGAAGCAAACCACGGTATCAATTAGTTGTAATTTCAGTGGTGGCCTACCAATTTGCATGTAGCTGATGATCAGGTCTCAACACTTCCCTGGGAACACAGTCATTCATCTAAAACATGGAAGGAGCAATGCAGGTAGCAGGAGCAAAGGACTTGGATGGAGTAGCAGGGAGCCTGTCTGTACCCTAACATTATAGCACTTCTGTAGGTAGCTCTCAAAGCTAGTTCCATGAGCCACTGAGTCTTTCATTGTCTACAGGATAGGGGCTATGAGTGCACTTAAATAAGGCATGTGCATTGATACCTGCAGCCCCTGGGCCCTCAAAACCTACTTAGCCTACAGCTGACATCAATTAAGCCACTTTCTGTGGTTCGTCCTGTTTTGTGGGGTGGGGTGGGGTGGGGTGGGATGTGTTTTGCCTTTTGTTTGCAACTTCTGTCTGGCCTCACACAGTTTGTAGGCTAAGAAGACTATGCTGAGAGATTTAATTTTTTTTGTAACTCATTAACGGTGTTCGGAGTAGTCTGAGAGAGGGAGGACCATAACAAGAACATCACATGGCTACTCTACCGGAGACTACAACCTGAATGTGGTTTAACAGCTGTGGCGAGGAGGTTCTCCTTCTGTGGGTTTTGCTTCTAAAATGTAAGGATGTGTCTGAAGGAAGAGAAACAGCCTGGATGCTGTGTTGGATGTAGCTTGTCTCTGTGATGACTGGTTTTCTCACAGTTCTTCTTTATTTCATCAAAGTTTGGTGGGGATTTTTGGTCCTTTTTGTTGTGAATTCCACTGAGGTATTTTGAATGGAAATGCATAAAGCAATCTACTATGAAATACCTGGGGGGATGGAAGACCTATGGCTTACAGTCCCAGGGGGATTTGTTACTCACTGAGATCATTTTTTATGGCAGAGTATCCCAGAGCTGGTTGAGATTTCCTAGAATAACTTATGTAGCCTTCCACAACCTGGAACTGGCCTAGGAGATACATCCAATGTAAGTGATACCTTCCCCCATCACGTGCATTTAACTTTTCTAGTTAAAATGCAGATTAACTCTTAACTGGGGGGATGAATGAGAACTTTTCCTTGTCAGATAATAAAAATATATGTAATTAGTTTGGAATGAGAAGTCAGCCTTAACAAAACCATAGTCAGAGTGGTTGGGACAGTGCAAGAGTGTTTTGCAGGGGCATGGCAGGCTGCCGTATCACTGATTCATGGCTGAAGAGTGATGTGGCCAGCAGACACATCTGAGAAAAAGTAGCAAGCTTGGGCTGAAGGCACACAAGAGTACCAGCTGCGAGACTATAATGAGACTTTATTTTGTCTAATCCTAAAGATGAGACCATTTAACCTGTATTAGCTGGCACGAGAACAGCATGCTCCTTGGAAGAAGATAGGATATACCTGAATATTGGACTCCATTATTCCAGAAAGCAAACTTTCTGTTTTGCAGGCTCTTCATGGCCAATATGACCATGTATTATCACTCCTGCTAGAGAGAGATGCTAAGACTGCTACCGAGAAACTCTGGGGATTAGAAACCTATCCAACAGGTAGCATACTGATTACTGGCTCTCGCAATGTTACCCTTTGCCTCCCTCTGTCCTCCAGGAAAATTTTATTTGCTTCAAGCCCTTGGGTTTGGTGTTTCAGAAAGGAAAGGCGCTTGTCCACAAGCAAACCTAGTTGAGGTAACTCAGTTTTTGAGGTGTTTGGATAAAGGCTTGATTCATTTTTCAGAGGATCTCTTTAGTGATCATTTCAGAAAGCTTCCAATAGCACCTGGCACAAGGGTTACTGGCACACACTTAACATCTCGTTGGCTCTGCTCATTTCCAGGGAAATGTTGAGTCTCCCTGTTATTGTAGTAGAAGTTAGTAAAATAATAATGTCTGCTTTTGAGCCCTGCCTGAAAGTGTTATGTGTTGCTTCAGTAGTTAATCATGTCAAATAATCATATCAAATACTTCAAACTGAGAAAAAAGTATCTTTCTGGAGAATAGTGAGACACTACAGAAAGGCACAAATATTTGCATTGGAAAGAATATTATTAGTAACACATATTCTTCCAAGAAATGTAACATTTCAGTGCCTGCTGGGTTTTGTTGTTTAAATCAATGTAGTAGTCTGTATGGGTTAAGCTTCCTAACTAAATTACTAAGTATAATTAAACTAAGAAATGCAGAGCCAAAGACCCCAATTTGTGTTGAGAGATAAATGGGATCTGTAGCAGAGGGAAAATACACTTTATGTGAGGCTGGCTCATGAAGTGTTTTGCATTTAGCATAAACAGTCTCCTGGCTACTCTGTTGTGTAGATTCCTAATCTCATTTAATTAAATTTACTTTCCTCTGGTGGGCAGCTATAGCACCTTTTACACCAGCTTTAGGGCTATAAATCCTGCATTCATATAGTCAGCTACTACTTTCCCTGGGGGCTTGATGGAAAACTTAGATCTAGAGCATGCGAAAAGGGGTGCTTTGACCTGAGCTGAAGAGTTAATCTGATGAAAACTTGAGCACGGCCTCGGCTGAGCTCTGTGCTCAGTTGTGGTATTGAGCCAAGGAAGGACCAAGCCAACGAGCATATTCTGGCATCAGCTCTTGGAGGTTACAAGAACCTTATGTATCATCTTATGCATTTTCTTTTCATGTGTATATAATCAATTCCAGTGGCGAGGTTTGTGTTTTGGTTCACACGGCCAAGCCAGGCAATTGACTTGGCTCCATTTTCAAACCTCTTGGCTTGCTAAATGTCAGAGCCTGAGTAGGGCTTCTCTTTGTACTCCAATCTCATACAATTGGCCTGAGTTATTTGTGTTCCTTGAGAGGACATGCATGGCCGTGAATACAAATCATACCTAGTTAGGAGCCAAACACAGAGGTCAGAGACAGAAATATTTTTGTCTCCCCAAACTACCCTTTTTGCCTCCTGGCACAGCTATGTGAGGCCCTAGCTTGACAAGTCTTCTAAGTCCCAAATGACAAGAATTGAAAATGAAATAAAATATTAATACTAATAGTGTAAATGCATCAATGCTCTCTGTTAAAGTTCCCCAGTGACTTACTGGATTTTTGCAGTTCTGCACCTAAAAGAAACTATAAATTTTCTGGAAGAGGGAGGCACTGGAGGGGTTTTTGTGATTGTTTCTTCAGTGTTTATTATCTTAGATCTCCTTAAATAAGGTGGGGGAGAATACAGACTCCTGCAAACAAAAGTGATCAGTTCATTGTGAGATATTTAAATTTCCAGTAATACCTAGAAACAGTAAGATAATGAACAAAAAAGTGTTTAGGGAATTAATATTAAATACATTATCTTTAGATGATTCTTACAGGCTTTCACTGAAGAGACTGACAGATGCAATTTTGCAACAGTTTTCTTGGAGCATGGTCAGAGATGCTATTCCAGTTGCAGCTGAACCGAGTCAAGAAACTATCAGTCTCAAGATGAGCTAGCTCAAAACAACAAAAAAAAGAAAAAGCACAAACAATAAACCTACTAAAAAGTATTTAAGCTAATCTGGATCATTCTGACAGAGCCAAATTTGGGAGTGTCCGCACATGTGGTTATGTGGCTCATGGAAAAGGGTGGTAACCCCTAATGGGGGGCAGTGGCTAAACAGCTGTGGGCAGGCTGGAGGTGGTAACCTCTTAACCTGGCTCAGCTGCTGCTGGAACAGCACATCAGGCTGTGCCCTTACTTACACAATACTGGGATTTCTTAATAAGACAAATTCTTAGATTGAAGAGCAAGCTGCTGTCCAAGTTCGCAATGGGATGTGCTGCATCCCAAAATGCATGCATAAATATACATTCCCCAAACGTGTGTGCTAAGTGAACATTCAGTCCCTAAGAGCACCAGCACATAATACTGGCTCTGATTCCTCCCGTAGCCATCGTGGTTGGAGCACAGTATGTTCCAAACAGCAAATTTTGCTGCATGAGTCTCAGCTGTAGATCTTGAGTAGAGAGAAGCTTCTATTAAATGCATCTGTACTTGTGTGTCTTTGGGCTGTATCAGATTCTCCTTAGGTTACTTAAACTACTTCCAGACTAAGCTCTGTTATGCCCCCACTGCTCCATGATATTCTTAACCCTCTCCTCACCTACCATCCATCAATCAGGACAAGCCAGTTGCCTGAGCCCAGTACAGCACCCAGCGCTGTTTTGCCTTGTGGGAAGAGCTATTAATTGGTTAAGTGTGAAGTGCACAAGCTGAAAATAAAGCACTGCTCCACAAGCCTCTCTAAACACGAGGAGGAATGAAGAGCTGTGCTTTGCTGAAAGGTCACGGTGAGCTCACGCCAGCAGGAGGACAGCATTTTGGGCAGGACTCTTGCTGGGTGGAGGGAGCTGCCTGAATCGTTCCAGGGCTGAACTGGCAAGAGGCTGTGCAGAGGGGAAAGCCTGACCACACCAAAAGAAAAAGGGGTGGGGGTAGAATTGGATGTAAGGGTTCCAAGCATTGGGTTGGTTTAGATTTGATGCAAAGAGATGGAAAGATGTGGTTTACCACTATTAATACCTTTGTTTCTTTTTTGTCCCCAGAGCATCCAAAAAGCTATGACAGAGTAACAATAAGACCAACTGTATGCTTTATCATGAGGTTTTTCCTCAGGCTTTTTGTCCCATACACTCTCAATCTCCGCTGCACCACAGGACCACAACACCTGTGGTTAAGTGGATCACAGAGACCCTGCAGCAATTAGTTCTAGCCCAACTCCTCAGAGTCCCATACAGGAGGAGGACTTGCTGCCAGGCCCCGGGCTCACCACACACTGTCCTCAGAGGAGCTCTGTGCTCTGCTGACTTCTGCTCTGTCTGGGAGAACATGGAGTAGGGAACTCAGCAGTTGTCCTTCAGGCATCTCCCTTTGTCCTCTGAGCTGCTTTCAGTGCCCTGTCAGGAAGGAAGCTGTGCAGCACTGGGACTATGTACAGAACACAGCAGGTCTCTCAAATTTGCAAGATTTGGAGTCTGTGCAGTCTTAAAAACCTGCAGCCGCTCCACGGTGGAGTGGTCCTCTGGTGTCGTCCTCCTGTACTCTTCTGTTTAGGAAAGGACAGTCTGTCCATGAGACAAAAATTTGGGAGTCTCCAAATTTCTCTTTTAATGGTATGAGCCTCTGTGGCATCCATTATTTTCTCAGAGTGAATGTTTAACACTGCTGGGATAGGTCTTAGGAGAAGGGTGAAAATCAGACTTGAAATTACATAGTCACCAAAGGTTTTTTAAGGTGAAGCTTGTGGATTTAGGTTTGGTCTGGTATTGCTGAAGAAGGTGGGTGCCCCCTGGAAGACCTTACTCTTCCCACCTGCGAGTCCTGCCCTGGTAGCCTCAGCTCTGCAGTAGACAGGCTGCGGCAGCTTGCCCCTCATCCAGCACAAAGCGCAGGTGCCAGACCTGGATTTCCTGGTTGGTATTTTTTTCTAAACGATGGTTTTGGTAACGCTCAGAAAGATTCATATCGTTCAAACCTGCTGCACTACAGGACTTCCCCAGCACTGGTTCTGCTGGGCAGGACCACATGCCAGAACCTGCAGGGCCAGAAGAGTGAATTGCCCTGGCCTTGCACAGGAGCTGTGAAACCTGCTGGACCCTGTGTCCTGCTGAGAAAGGATTCCCTGGAGTATTTGTACATGAAAGGTAGGGGAAGAAGACTGTGAAGCAGCTCTTGAGAAAGCATGAGAGGAAGTTAACAACCAAGTGGGAGGGGGAACCGATATGGATATGTTTGAAGTCCCAGAGAGGGAGCAGGGCTTTAGATGCATTGTATCTGAATGTTGGCAGTATGTTTAGACCTGTATAGAGACGAGAAATGACATTGTACAAAGCTTGTATGGCTTTTCAACTTGAAAGGCTGAGGTCCAGCTTAGCTTAATTTGAATAGAATTATTTGATTAGAACAGACTTTATCCCTTCCAAAAATGAAGAAAAACATGGTCTTTAGTTGTAGGGATACAATTTTGTAGGATATGATAGTCACCAGTGTGGCTTAAGAAGGACACGGAGACAAATCCTTGGGGTGGTGGGGGGAGCAAACCATTAGGATAAAGCAGAGGCAGTTTCTTTTCTTTGCAGGGTGTCAAATGTATGTAGTTCTTGGCATAAGTTTTCTGAATGACCTTAGCCTAGTGATATAAATTTTAATTGCAACTTTAAATGACGCTGAGACCAGATGGGTGAAGACTAAAGAAACACTGTTAGCTCTGCCCACCTCCTCTCTGTCTGATCTTTGCTTCCAGACTGTGGAGAATGGCTTTGGGAGAAGACTTAAGTAAGGATTATTTGGTTTAGGGATATCAGCAGAGCAGGAGTACATGTCATCACTATCAGTTTGTTGGTATGTGGATCAGTGCTGTGGAAAAGCTCTTGATGAGCCCCATGGACCACGACGATGGGTGAGGCCTGGTCTGACCTACCTGAAGCTGGAGGCATTGGTACCTCAGCATGGCCAGCTGCAGTGCTGGGACTGAAGGATATGTTTGCAGCTGTCCCAAAGTACAAGCTGGGTTGTTCTGCCATCCAGCAACACCATTTTTCAAAGACACAGGAGAACCCCTCTCCATGCTAGTTAGCTGCTTTTCTGTGAGTAGTTGCTTCCAATGAAAATGAAAGACTAGAAACTTTGGGAGAAGGTGTCGAGCATCTGCTGGGGTGATGATCACTTAATCCACTGCACGGCTCTTTCTTTGCTAGCATTTGCAAGGCATGAGGGTTTCCTATCCGATGTAATGTTTTGAAGAAATGGGTAGTTTTATTTCATACCTGAAATTTAATGGTGGTTGCAGCTAATTTCACACAGCAAATTAGACAAAATACTTGAGCTATGTCTACTGTCTGAACTCAACAACAAATGAAAATAGCTTTTTGGAGGGTAACTTGAGAGTTACTTGAGAGGGTTAAACGTGTCCCACCAGTGCACTCAGTTTGACAGGCTGATGCACTTTGTCTAGATGATAGATATGAAAAACTAATATCTCAGTTTTCAGAGGGGGTTCTGGAACCTAAAATCGAAACCAGATGTGCAACAAAAAAGAGCAGTGTATATTACAAAGTGTTGTGAAATAGCCCAAGGGAGGCAAGTAAGCAATACCAGCCCTGTTTCTTAGCAACCTGCAAAACAAAACAAGTAACAGCTTGGTTGGCATCTGATGGGGCAGGTTTTGGTTTTTGCAGTGGAAAAGAAGACTGGAGAAGACTTGGACTAATTCTGGAATTTTTGGTGACCCGGGAACACCTTTCTTTTCAACAGA
Organism: Elanus axillaris; assembly: GCA_026212715.1. NCBI lineage: Eukaryota > Metazoa > Chordata > Aves > Accipitriformes > Accipitridae > Elanus > Elanus axillaris. The sequence goes on along the minus strand of JANZLQ010000095.1, from coordinate 4,637,541 downwards.
GTGGTTACCTGATTTCTCTCCTCCCCTAGAGCTCCTCCCTACAAATGTGTAGCAGTTGAGAAACACCTGTGCTCTCTTCTTGTCTTTCCTCTCCTGCTACAGGCTAACATGGTGTGGAATGTAGATCTCCCTTTTTCCTTGCTTCCCCTCTTACTAAAGTCAATCACACCCATGAAAAACAGGTGCAAAGAGAATGTAAAAGCTATCAGATCAAAATAATTTTGAAGATTTTGCACAACTCTAAATGATAAGATAAAGTTTAGTTCCTCAAACACGGAGGAATATCTAAGTGTTACTTGTGAGTAAAAATGGAAGGAAGTGTTCAATAAGTAAAAAGTTAAACTGAAATACGTAATTAATGATTTCCAAAAGAGTATTTCAACAGTTTCTGGAAATGATGCTCCTCTTTAATTTTATTTCAATCAGTTTCTTAATTAAACTAGTGCATTCTCTCAACCCCACAAATGAAATTCACAGCTCGGATCCCCAAATGTTATTAGCTAGGTTTAAAATTCAGTCCTGAAAGCAAGAGAAGCACTTGCTCACTTCAGCAAGTGCTATGATGAACACTAGAAAGCTCTACTAGCACAGCTGCGCCCATCAAGAGAGTGAAAAAGTCATACCTCTCAGCAACAGCTGTGCTGCCAGATGCTGTGATGGGAATGGGCTTCTACCCTCAAGCCAGTCTGTTTGGGGAAAGAGTTTCTTCTGCTCCATGATGTCCATCGTAGCTGTTTGCCAAGATGGATCTACTGGTATTTCTGTCTGAGCAAATTCTGTCTGAGAAATTTCTTTCTAGAGTAGGCAAGCCATGGGATATTCCTGTAATCAGCCTGACGCCAGGGCCTGCAGCTTGAAGCAAAACCACAGCATGCCCTGAGGTTTGTAATCAAATTGTGAGAGGTAGCATTTGTGATGGAGAGCGAAGGTGAGTGGATTTGACTTGGCTTAGTTATTTTTAGGGAGGTTGAGGCTGCCAGTCATCCAGGTTTGGGGGGGTTTGTTTTGTGTTGTGGTTTTTGTTGTTGTTGGGGTTTTGTTCATTTGTTTGTTTATCAGATTAATTTTTATTTGGAAAAATGCTGTTTTGGTAGAATTAGAATTTTGGGGGAAGTTCATCTTGATGAAGTTTTCAACAGAAATGTTGATACTACTTGAGATTGAAATGGCGACTTTCATTTTGACTCCTTGTTTCAGAGTTTAGCTCTTTTTAGCTTCTAAAAATTACTACAATATAAAAATTAATTATAGATATGAATGTTTTGACTTTATCAGGTAGAAATTCTTAATGAACTAATTTTGATCCTTTCAGCTAAAAATAACTCAGTTTCCATTCTGCAAATATTTGATATTTTGCTTTTCTGTCTGATTAGCAGAAAAACAAATGTCAGTGTCTGAGTCTTCCATGGGATAAAAGGCCCATTTTTTGGTTACCTCTGGTAAAGCCTTCAAGTCACCACCAAGATGATCGGATCTGAACTGATATCTTCAAAAGAAGGCATGGTTTTACTAGTCTTTGGTGCAAAACTGGAAGGGAACAACTTTGTGATACTGACTTCTTTCTCACATACTGATCTCATCATTTCTCTTGAGGCTTCTAGCGGTTCTGTAGGACATGAGGCCTCCTCAGCTTCAAAGTCCTGTTAGAAAGATGCAAATAAAAATGATGGATGAAAGTGATAGAAAGTTATACCAACATGATATCTGAAATAGGGGTCACTGTCTGATCTCGTCCTGTTTCATGGGACCCATGGACACTATCAGGGCTCAGCTTGTTTTCCACCCAGCATTTTAATTCTTCCTCTGGTGAATCAAAGTGGCAGGACTTGCCCTCTAGTGCTGCTGGTGTCTGCTAGAATCAGTTTAACAATAAATTTTATCTCAACCAATGCACCAAAAGGAAAGCAGCACACTGGAACAATAAAGCAAAGCAGGGGATGAAACTGTCTAACCCAAACAAAATCATAAATGATCAAGATGTTGTGTGTCCTTCTGTACTATCTCCTGATGCCTGTGCTGTTCCTGATGAGTACGAAACTCCTCTTTCCTTCAGTGAGGTTTCTGGCAGGGGAGTCCCTGGCCTAAGCCCCTCAGTAGCAGGCATCAAAGTAAATATGTTTTGGGTGGAAATGTACTGTTCTTTCCAAATGTATCATGATGCAGAAAACTGTTTTCCTGATGATGAGGAGGTGGACTGTTTTCTGTATCTGTATATTTCAGCAGGCAGAATTGTCACTACGTATATCTTGCAGAGAGAAGAGGCTGATCTCGCTGGTAGTGTGCCTCAAGGAGGGATGCAGGCACTAGAGGGGCGGGTGGGCAGGTTTTGTACATCAGGGCGAGAGTCTCCAAAGAACCGTCACTGTCATCGCAGAGCAGCAGCAGAGCATCATGGAGATTTACCTCTTGGTAACAAGGTATCCCGATTGCTCATCATGCATTTCTTTTTGTATTGCCCCATACAACTATTGCAGTTGGTTTTCCTGCATGAAGAGGAGAGTAATTCTTGGATTAAAAAATAGCATGGCTGAGAAGTGCATCCACTGTAAGGCGTTTGCCAGTCTACTATTTTTGCTGTTTGTATTTAAATTCAAAGTAAGTATACCAGTAGAATTTGTAAGTGCAGTCCAGGTCAAACGTGGCCAGTCAGGCAGGTGCAGCCGCTGTGGCTGTGTACACTCCGGTTTTTAACTGTGGAGAGAAATGAGGGCATGTTTACTATTATCAGTGCCTGAGACCCACAACGTATAATAAATCAAAATGGTTCTTTTCAAATTGCAAAGGCTTTTACATTTGACTTGCACTGGCCAATGAAGTCCATTAGTGCCTGAATAAGTGGTAATTAGTGGTAAGAGTCGCAGCCATTAGTGTATCTTAGCTCCCTCTTTGTAAATCACAACTGGCAGCTGTGGGATTCCTCAGCAGCCCTTGACCAGTAAGTACCTGGGGCAGGAAGGAGAGGGCTCTATGGGAGCGTTTTGTAAGTGGCTGTTTCTGGTGGTCTTTTTGCAGGGTTGGAACGGGGTAACCCATCTGTGGTGAGCAGCTCGTTATATAGGATGTGCTTCAAGAAACTAGGAAAGTAGGAAACTTCAGGAGAGGGAATACTTTAAGGGAGATGGCAAGTCTAGCAATCATAGGATATTCATGTCTCTTCCTTTGGTGTCAAAGATGCATTGAATTAATTGCAACCCTGCTGTGTAAAATCAGCCTGCTCCTGGATGATGTCTTCCATGTTCCCGCATCAGGCTTACAAATGTCATTGGGTCTCCTCTCCTCCTCAGCTTGTGAAGGGTGGCACTCCTGAAATGGTAGGGAGTAGGGGATGGTAGGGAAGACCTGGGGGTGCATTTACATAAATACAATTTTCTTTTCAGGCAGCTTTGTCTAAATAAAGCATTAACATACACATTTTATTCTGTGGGACTCTGTAATATTTTCAACTACAATAATGTCTTTGTAAATCAGGCAAGGAGATGCTTGAAGCTGTTGTGCATCAGTTATGCTCTTGCCACTCCTGTCTGAGTGTCAAGGATTTTTCAGTGGAACGTTTAGATTAAACGCATAGTGATTAGTTTTCTATTCTGCATTTGACAACAAAGTATTTCTGTCCTAAAACCCCATTTTCAAGTGGTGGCAATCCTAGTCACTCTGTTATGCCAGTAATTGTCTTCACTTTATACTGGTGAACTTCAGTATCTTTTGTGATACGGTGCTGTCATTCAGACTTCCAGGAAAGATGAGCAGGGAGATAGACCCTGTGACTCAGTGTAAAATTATTTATCAGATTTAGCACCCATAAGTCGGTTTTGGTGCTTCTCATAGGTACCTGTCCCATCTGTGAGAACATGCAGAGATGGACAGATGAGGAACTTCTAGTCACTTTGCAGCTGTGTTTTGTCACAGGATGAAAGTGTGCAAGATACAGATCAGATACAGCTGCTGAAAAACAAATTGAAACAAAGAGTCTCACAAAGAGAATGGCTGCAGCCAGAGTTCATAAAAGGGCTCTATATGCTTTCTAATGTAATAAGCCTTTATTCTGCCTGGCTAGCCCTTTGAGTAATCGTAAGAGAAAAACTGACATCTCTTTTCAATAGGAAAGAAGAACATTTGTTTTATTCCTAACGGTTTTAACAAACCTCTTCATGATGAATTATATATTTATTGTAACTGCATGCTCCACAGCCACAAATTCTTGCAGTCTCTTTCCAGCTGAAAGCTCCAATAAAAGACTTCCCCAGATAAAGGCCAGAGGATTTGAGCCATGGTTTTTGTACTTAGATTGATTCAGTTACTCTGATTTCTCTGGACTGGAGATTTCACAGACCAGATGAGTCAAGACTACAGTAAATGAAGTTATAAAATATTAAAAAATAGTAATTGTGGGGCCGTGTGAATCGGCTTCTACTAGCTTCCGTCCTTGATTTTTATTTTCCTGCTTTCCCCCATCAGCTATGGCTTTTCATCTCTTTCAGTCTTCTTTCCTTCATGTAACACTGAAGCCAGAGGTGTTGACAGCTTTTCTTCATTGAGAATGGATGTAAAAAGTGGTCAAGTTCTTTTTGGAAAAAAGGAGCCATTCCCCCCAAGAAACAATCATTTGCTAGCTAGGATGAAATTCAGCTGTGTGGGCAGAGGGGATTGCTCAGGGAAGCTCTGTGTCCCTGGGAGCAGAAGCATTGGGAGGTAGCCAAAGAGGAGACAGACAGATAGTAAAAACTGGAAATACAAACTGAAAATGCAGCCATGAAAGATATTGAGGATAAAGGTACGTGTCCATGGGGGATAGGAGGAAAACAGGCTTTCAACCTGAGCAAAGAGCCTGACTCCAGCTGATCTAGTCCTGTTTTGTTCTGGGAAACAGGATCTCATAAACAAGGTTACACTGGAGAAAAAACCTGACACTGTTCTGCGACTAATGGAAATGTCTTAAAAGACTCTGAATATAGGCCAAGTATGTGGGTCAGTAGAGAAACTACTATTTATATTTGGACCTGCCTATGAATACTGTATAATATCCAGCTGTTGAAAATACTAAGAGAAGTTGCAGACAAGTTTTTTGGGTATAAAATGCCAAAGACTTTGTCAGGTGATGCTGTTAGAACTGCAACTTTACTTTCATCTCCTGTGAATTCAGTGGGCAGATAGATTCTTAACCTTCCCAAATGGGAACGTTTATCTTCAATCTGGTGAGTAAAAATGATCTGCTCTCAAAGTAAAAACATTGCTGAATCACAGCATAAAACTGAAATATGAATTAACATACACTGAAAGTGAATTTTGCTGTGGATATTTTATTTCTACTGACTTGCAGATTTGAAGAGTTATCTCTCTACTTGCTGGCTTGTCAAATCCACTTCTGTCTTGGGAAAGTTCCCACTCACAGGTTAGAGGATCTCAGGAATTTTCACTGAGTTTGACCACGCATGCTGCAGGCAAGCTGTATACACATGCAAAACCAGGGGTTTAAAAAGTATGAGGTCCCTATCCACAAAACACTTATTGTAAATTATTCTTGCCTTGTATAAGAGCATCTGTTACAGAATTTAGGATGTGATGCACCCCTTATAAACAGAGAGAGGGGGAAAAGGTTGCAGGAGTCACTGATGCTGAGAAAAGGGTGTTCATTATAATTTCTCTACAAGTATAAGCAATGAGTGTTTGGGGAGATCTAAGGTTGAGCTTCATTTTGGAACAGGCCCATATCATCAGTGGGAGCTTTCTGCTGTTGGTGGGGTGGAGGACTCTGATTTCCATCAGAGCTGTGGGGTCTTGTTCCTTAAAAAAATGTATCATGCTCCTTTCTCTACCATATCTGTTGATGCAGGACTGTATTGGGTCTGGCTGAGATGGAATTAATTCTCCCCATAGCAGCCCTCATAGTGCTGTGTTCTGCATTGGTAGC
>JANZLQ010000095.1:4589536-4631533 GCA_026212715.1 Elanus axillaris | reverse complement strand
ATAATATAATTTGTTTTTTCTCTCTGCTTTTCGCGCGCGACCTCTGCTTTCACTTATTAAACTGCCCTTATCTTGACACACGAGCCTGTTGTTCTTCCCCCTGTCCAACTGAGGAGGGGGAGTGATAGAGCGGCTTTGGTGGGCACTTGGCATCCAGCCAGGGTCAACCCATCACAAGGACAAAGGCTGGTACTTACAGCCAAGCTGGGTGTAAGTTTCTATTTTTTTCTGTAAATTCTTTTATGTTCCAAATCTATAAGAAAACAGCCAACATGTAATTCTGCACTCAGAGAAAATTATTTTTTTTCTGTAAATGCAATTTAGACAGTAACTGGAGTTAGCAAAGCTTTGAAGGTGCAGCTGGAGAGAAAAGTACAGTGCCATGTAGAAGGGTGTAATTAAGTAAAAGAAAGCTTTTCCAGAGGACACAGGGGGCCTGGAAGGGCAGAAATTGGACACGAAACCTTCCAAACAAGGCCAGAGTGCAAGTTTATTGCAGTCTTCACAGTTTCCATTGCACTGGTGGCTGGAGCTCGTGCTGATAGGCCAAATTTTGCTCCCTACCATCTCTGTTGGTGGGCGTAATATGCAGCTTATCTGTAGCTGTATGAGTGCAACCCTGTTTACTCCTGGTGGTACGTATGAGAAGGGTGACTAAGAGTTAAATTCCTCGTATTTAGATATTAGCTCTATCTGAAAGTCTTGAAGATCTGCAAATAAACCTTTCCTGGGAAGTTAGAACAAATGGAGAAAATGATGTGCAGGAGAGGTCAAGTCACCAGAGCAAGATGACAGGGTGAGAGCAAGGTCCCAGTCAGGAACCTCTGGTTTGCTCCCAACCGCAATGCACACCATATTTCATCCTGCCTGAAGGAAGTGGGAAAAATGATTTCATTATCCTTTGTCATGAGGTTGGGTATGCTGCATGTCATGTGGACAAAGCCATTTGTTCAAGTAGCTTAAGCTGAGGACTCCTCAAAAGCTGTTGAAATCTCATGGCCTCTCCTTCCTCAAAGGAGTAAAGTTCTGCATCCACACTAAACATGGATTGCTCCTTCCCTGCTTAATCTTGAGCGCTGACCAAGACCTGCTTCCTTGTTCTCAGTGGTGTCTTTTGTATCTGGGAGATTTTGCTGCTCTTTCTGCAGCATCCTTTAAGCACAGTAGGCCAAGATGTTCTAAAAAGTCATCTGTCACTCTGAAAATTGTAACTTATTGCAGTTTGTCAAACTTTTTAAAAGCAGCAACATTAATAATATTTGGTGTTTTGGCAGTTTGGCCGAGTCCCTTGCTGCTGGTGTTGGTGGTGGTGTGTCACTTAGTATTTTGTACTGAACTATCTAACAGCTGTCTTGGCTTCCTTCCCCACTAAAACAACTGCTGCTTCACAAAGAACACAGATAATTTTGTCTTCCTTGATATTAACAGATCAAGAGAGGCCTTTGCCAATACAAACTGATCTTTTATTTTTACAGTTTGAGAAAGATCCTTGGTGGAATTTGTTGTTCTCTTTTATTCTGTACTTGGAGAATAGCTGATGTCTAATCTTTTCATTTCAAGTAATGCTGAGTGGGTGGGACATCTACAAGGGGGATAGAAACTCTCACAAAAGAATCAAAGTTAAAAGGAACCCAAAGGCAAAACAAAAACCCCTGCACAAGGCACCAAAATGAAAGGGCTTGTTTAAAGGCGGGACAGTGACAGCACAGTCTTCATCTAGGTTTTAAAAGGCAGTAAAATGAGAGACACTGCACTGAGGTTAGCGTTCATCTCCCCCCATGTCCACAAATTCCATGCTTGTGCATGGGAAGGAGAGTGGCATCATACACCAAATGTGAAATGCTGCTGTTCCTGTTTTAAAAGCTGGACCTGGACAAAGGTCTGCAGTATCCACAGCAGGCCATTTTCCTCCTGCTCTACAAAAGCTTTGGGTGGGGTGACAGAGGTGTTCGCCACAGAGGTGGTCATGGTACAGAGTCTGCAGAGTGGGTTCTTGGAACATTAACAGTGGCTCCAGCAAGACTAAAATGCAAACCTGTGTATGGATGGGCTTGTCCATGAGCTTCTGGTCCAGCTGCAGTCGGTGGCAGGCATTCTGGTATGATCAATGGTTTAATACTCAATAGGAGGCCAGGACCTGGTACTTGGTACCTGCCGTGGACATGTCGGTGACAGAAGGTTAGATGTACCCACTACCAAACAGGAGGAGAGAGTCCTTCCTGGTGTGAAGCCATTTACTTCTGTGATCATACTAGGTCCTGGTTTTAGTAGATTGTTTAGTGGATTAGTTAGTTTTGGACAAAAGTAAGACAATTTCAATTTGAAAATAGTGGGAGTGGGTTAGAGGAAAATTTTAAACTCACGTTAAATTTTGGGATGTAAAATAGGGACAATGTTTGGGTTTTAATGCCATTAAAAGCAAAACTCCTGTCAAATGCATAGTATTGAGGAGCTCACCCTCCAGAAGGCCCTAGGGGATTTTAGATTGTGAATCTCCCACTGATTCAGAGATGGTTTATGATCTCTGAAGAATCTGCTAGACACCTTGAAGACTTAGCTTGTGATAGCTGCATACTATTAATTTCCAGCAACTGGTCTTTAAAATACCTTAAGTTATGCATTGCTAGTCTATCAGGCAGAACTAAGGTCCTTTCTGGAGCACTCTTTTGTCTGCATGTTGTATCAGAGTCATCTTGACAGTCACACAGCAGGCTGCCATTGCTTCCTTTCACCTGTTTCTTCTAGAGTTGTCCAGACAAAAATGTGGTGCTCTTTCCAGATGTTTCCCTAATGTTGCATCTGTGCAATAAAAGGTCAGGATCTCTGGGTCTTTCTTATTTGGACTGCATGAAGATAACCATAGGTTTCAGTGCCTCTTTGGGTTTATAACAGAGTTTTTAATGGACTTTATTGCAAACTGGACAGTTCGGGGAGGCGGGGGGGTGGGGGGGGAAGTAGAAGAATAGAGTTTTTCAGTACCCAGGGTGAAATCCTGAGCTTGAGGTCAGTAAAATTAGAATTTCATGCAATCTGATTCAAATTTAGAATTGTGAATTCAGGACTTAGCCTTGCAAACTTACACATGCCTGGTGCATACATACATATGTAGCCACTGGCCTATTTAACTGTGAAGGTTACCTCTTAGCAGAGTTGGTCATAGACTTTTATTTGCAAATTATCTTCTTGGAGTCATGATGGAAGAAAAGTAGTACAGCAGCGTGGGGGAAATCTGCTAGTTTCAGAGTGGTTAGGTAGGTAAAAACTCCCTTACTCCTACATGGATAATGAGCTGAACACGTACTATGAGTAATTTGGTTTTTAAGAACTGAAATTGACCCCAGATCAGACCATCTGTACCATACTTAATGTGTTGTTGAAGAAACTGGAGGCTCATCATTTGAATTTGGGGAGGTGGCTGCATTTCTATAAAATGTAATAAGATAAAATTATGTGAGGAAACGATCTTATGTGAAAGATGTAAAAGAGTATTTTTAAGGGATTAACAGAGGGCACCTGGACAGTACGGTGTACTGTAAAAACCTATAGAGACTGCAACAGAAAGCATGCTACCCTTCCTCCCTTACCCCAGCATGTCAAGCAATTCCTCCTATTTATTTATCAAGCAACCTGAACGACTTCAAGTTCCACAAATTATAAATGTTTACCTGCAGACAAAAAAGCCACCTATTAAATTGGTGGAGTATTCAGTGAGATGTTTTCTTTTGTGTTCAAGTTGTACCTTTATTTGCTCTGATGATAGCAGACTGTTGTACCTGACAGTCCCCTTGCATTTCCATGCTACCTACTTGTGTGTGTATATATGTGTAATGTGTAAGTTTTTTCTTTACATCTGGTGTTATTTTTGCATACCTGGTTAAGATGCCCACCTATCAGATTATTAATCTGATTTTATTTAATGTATTTATTTAATGACTAGTGTTAGGTAGCAAATAAGCAACATGTAGATTATGTGATGTAATCTGTGTAAAGGGTAGTATACATCAGCTAAGCATGTTGGTCACCAACCATCAGGTCACCCTTTGACTGCAAATACCACAAAAAGCTGCGGCAGAGTTGGTTTTTCCTCCCAGTTAGAAAAGAAAGCTCTTGTGATAGCTTGCGTACCAGAGCAGTACTGTTAGCACACTGTGACTCTTCAATACCTTTACTATAAATAAAAGCAAAACATCTTCATGATATAATTCCTTCTGGAAATGCATTGGTGGCGGTTTGTTGAATAGATGATTTGCAGCAAGGTCAGGGTTCTCTACAATATTTGTGTGATACCAAGTGCCTGAGGCTTCTCCAAAGGTTATGCCAAATGGAAGAATTTGTAAGACTGCTCTTCTGCCTGTTCTCTGTGGGCTGTCTCTTGTCACAACCCAGCTCGCCTCCAGGCAGAGAAACTTGATAGATGTAGAGACCTGGCTGCTACGCTTGCTCTGTCCTGAAGTCCAGGTGCAATGAGGTCCAGCCACTTGGCTGTGTGAAGCTCAAGCCTGTGTTCAAGCACGGGAGTTTAGGCATGTCCAAGATGTTTCTGTTTCAGCACTTCATCCCTCATGTACAAAAAAATGCATAAGGGGAATTACTGTCCCATCTCACTGTACCACAGGTCTCAGGCTTGTCAGGGTGAACAAAAGGGAGCTGTAGACACGACCTGGGGAGGGGAAGCAGAAGAAAGAGAGCCGACGTTCATGATCTTCTCACCCCTTTCCTCACCACTGTAAATCGTGACCTCAGTGTGTTCAGTCCCATGCCATGTTAACCCTCCTGAGGGCTGGTTGTGTGAGCACAGGACTCCAGTAGCTGGTGTACAGGACCTTCCCACCATTTGCCATTTCTCCCAGGCTTCTTCATGCAAGTGTGAAAAATCCAGCTTGAATCACTAACTTTGCATTTCCAACTCCTTGTACGTGCTAAAACTAAGCGAGCTGCTTCTGGTACAGCTCTGCACTGAAATGGATATACCCCTGTCAAAGCTTCTGCTTGGCTTTCAGATTCATTTATAAACTCTATTTCAAGTTTACTTTGGAAGCACTGACATGATCACTGCCATGGTGGTCTGACTGAGGCACAGAAGGCATAACTTCAGATAAGCATCACTTCAATAGCGTGCCCAAGCACATTTTAGTGCTTAGTCTTCCAATGGTGTCTAATAGCTTGGGTTTGTTCCTTATATCAAATACTTAGGCCTGACTTTTCCAAACTCCTTACATAAAATACAAATATTGAGGCTTTCTAGAGCTTAGAAAATTATTTTCTAGTTGGAGGGAAGCCAAAAATGATAACACTTCAGCTGGAAATAGGAATAAGCAATATAATTCTTTCTCTTACCTCTGTAAATATTTAGGTGAAACAATAAGTTATGATTAGCTATACCTGTTGACAAGCACTCAGGTCCTGAAGAATATTTTTTTTTTTAATACATGTTTCAGGAGTATAAGTTCATCCCCAAACTAGCAAGATCCTAAACCACTTAGGTACATTCAAAAATTCTCCTGCAAGTCTTGGGTTAGAAACATTGACTCATGAGAAACCTTAAGGGTTGAGTGGTTAGAAACAAGATCAAGAACTCAAAGACAAGTTAATTAAATATACTGAAACTTCTTTCTTCCCAAACCTGCTAATCCAAATGACTTGGCCAGCTGAATTGTAATGTGTTCTCTTCCTTGCCACTCCTGCTGCCATGGCTACATTTTGTCTCAAGTCAAAACTTTGGCTTTAAGGAGAAATAGAAAAAAAAAAACAAACCAACCAGCACTCTGGTATGTCTGACTACATACTAATATTAGCAAACATAACCTTGAAATAGCATTGACATTCATTAATCTGAACACTGTTCTAGTCCAAAAATGCTCAGATTACTGACGTTCACTGCAATTTTCTTCCCCGCGCCACTATCAGTAGCAGTCCTAATACCAACCTTTGAATATACTAATTGCCTCAAACTGTCTTTAGGCAAATAAATAATACTGTGATGCAAAATGAGGGAAAGGAGTTGGGTTTCTGAGTAGGTTAACTTGGACATTTTCCAGTCAGCAGATACATACATGCTCTCATTTAGCTGTTCACAGATTTTCTGCTACAGGAGTTTGGTAATGCATTTTATGCCTATAGGTGGAAGCTTAAGGCAGACTTGGGCACTCCAGGCTGTTCTTCAGCTGGTGAAGTCATCGTAGCTCCCCAATAATCAAGAGCTCTTCCAGCTGACACCAGCTACTGCTTTGAAAATGTGAGCTGTCTTTGACCTCAGAGCTCAGCTCCATCTGTAAAGTAGGTTTCATGGTTTCATATATAAACTGAATGTATGAGGAAGTATTCCTTGTGAAATTAAAGGTTTCGAAGGAGCATCTTTTTGGTCTCTGAGAAAGTGAGAGCACGTCCTTGTAAGATGTGTTTGTACATAGTGTAGATTTTAAGTAAAAGCTAATTGCTAAATTGTGTGTTACTTTGTCTTCAGAATGTCTTCACTCAGCCTAAGAAAACAATCTTTAATACCTATGAAAAAAAAATTGTTAACTTCTTATATACAACCATGTTAGTCTTAAGTGGTATCTGTGAAGTAATTCTAGACACTCAAATATATAGAAAGTTAATTTATGATTTTAAGAATTATTATTTTTTCCTAGTGTTCTCTCAGCACCAGCTACATAAATAGATCCAGAATATAGCTAGTAAATTTAGAAGGGGCAGGCGGAGGGGACTCAGTTGTGTCTGGGTCAGCTGTGGTTGATGTCCTTCCTGGCTTCACCACAGTGGATTCCTTGGGACGACGACAGAGCCCTGTACCCACGTGCTTCACTGTTCCTTCAGAAACAGAATGTGTTTGCTGCTGTCACCTACCTCCTTCCCTGAGAAACCTCAGACCTGGTCAGAAGGGACACAAATTGTCATTCATCACTCAAGTTTTTCTTAAGAGCTGTAAGTCAGTCAAGGATTATAAATAGGCTGAACAAGATAAGGAATGCATGTGGTATTCCTTATAGTTTTATTCAATACACTCTAAAACAACTTTGTCGTGCCATTTTTCCCCCTAAACCTCTGGAAACTGGAAGACCTGATGGTTTCATTAAGCTAAATGGTTTTGGTGACACCATTGACTGGTAGACTGTTTTTAAAAAGTATGCTAGGTAAAAGTACACTTAGTAAATTGTACTTTAAATATAAATTGCCAGCTTCTTTCTGAAAAAACACATAGCAACTGGAACTTGTCCTCATCTATTGTTTCCTCCCTGCAGTATATAAAAATGATGAGGTGCCTCATCAAGCAAATGCTTCTGAGTTCTGTAGCTTGCTGATTTTTTTTTTCTGCATTGGCTTTTGAGTCTTGCATCCCTAAACAGAGCATCATAGGCAGTCATGAGTCACTGTACAGGAACTAAATGTCAAAGTTGAAATAAAGTTTACTGCCACAGTTGGTGTGAACAGTGTGACTGGCAGTGTGTCATTCTCATAGCATGGATGTCTGGGCAAGGGAGAGCTAGGTTGCCCCCCTCTTAGAGGAGAACATAATTTGACAGAGGTGTCACTGAAAGCACGGCAGCTCCTGCCTTGATGATCTTTAAAATGTACATTTGAGGGATTCAACAGACCTTGAAAACAAATGTGGTGACCCAAAATGATATGCAGGGCAAAGTGTCTTTCAAATCAAAAGAGCCGCCTGTGTGCCACAGCGTGACTCTGCAGACATGCTCGCACCCCAGCAGTATGGTGTGTTTTCCTGGAACAGCTGCGTATGGATAATTGAGGAGATCTCAAACTCAAGGTGCCATACAGAAGGCAAGGCTCTGCTGGGCTCTCTCCTGCGGCCTTACGCTGGAACAGTATGTGAAAATTGTCTGTCTCGGATCCTCATCTAACCTCCTCTTAACAGAAACCGCTGTAGCACTTAATGGGGAGAGCCCAAGGATCATGACAGAAAACTACCCTGCTCCTGTGTTAGGAAGTAACACTCAAGACACTTGTTCTGGCTCATTTCCTGCCCTAATGTCACCCCTGCCATCATGGGCTCCCCTTCTTGCAACTCATAGTCTTGAAAATAGAAGATGGAGGAGTCACTATGGCCTTGCTGATGACAGCAGAGACTGGGCCCTTTCTGCTACTGACTTGCCCAGGTAGCTCGAGTAAATTGCTTCAGTGTGCTAAGACTCTGATTTGTCTTCTGAAAACTGTGGGGGTTTTTCAAACTAATTTGAGATCAATGGCTGAAGCCTGTTGTTTCAAGTGCTGTGAAACATAAAAAGTTAAAACATGAAAATTAAAAACAAGAAGCAAAACCAAAAAAAGTTGCAAGAATTCCTTGCTCCTTAAATTGAGACTTCTTGGGAGCAAGGATCATCCTTTCTGAACACTGAGCAAGTGTCAAATGACAACTGTAAATAGTCAACGACAGTTTAGGACCATGGTTTTAGGCTAGGTTGTGCCACTGTGATGGGAACTCAGCACCTTTGATTTCTAGGGACGTTAAAGGCACACAACATCTTGCAGTTTGAATATTAGGTTTTTCTCTTTTCTTATCTGGTGCTAACGCTTCATTCCCATTCAGTAGAACTCCATAAATAAATAAAGTAACTTAAAAAAACCCAACAACTGACAAACTGCCCTCTTGTATTTTTAGGTCTTTTATGAAACCTTGTTTATAGAAAGTTATTTATAGATTTTTGATACACTCTCAGCTAACCTGCCCTGCTGATTCTTTGCAGAAGTGTCTGCACTACTATAGTACATAGCAGCACCCCTGTAAGTGTCAGCATTCCTCTGCAAAGTTGGCACTTCGGCAAGGACGTGCTAGGTACATGACACAGCTCAGGAGGTACGTATTGTCCTACATAAAGTGCCAGCGCTGAGACTGTTCCAGTTTTATTAATTCCCACTGCCTACATACAGCTTGAATATTATTACAGACAAGGAGTCATTCTCTTCGTAATTTGTGCCTCCTGGTCATAGTCTGTAGTACTTCCTAAGGACAGGAGAGAAAAACTGGGAGCAGTGCATCGTAGAAGTCTGAGTCTGTGGAATGAAATGCAGAGCAAGAAGAAGAGTCATCAGTTGCTAGAGTTCCCCAAATCGACGTGCATTAACCAAATCTTTTTAAATAGGAATGAGACAGGGTAGGACTTGTGGTTGAGAAACATCACGGTAGCAGAGATTTGGGGGACACAAATGGTAGAGAACTGTGATTCTGAAATGTGTTCCAAATCTGGTCCTTCCAAAGATCAGTCACAGTTGTGCTTTCTGTACTGGTTTGCTGCTTGCTGGGACTAGGCTTGGGCCAAATGCTTATGGTCTCAGAAAGCACATAAGGTGCCAGGTCGGAGTCTAAGCATTGCTGACTTGCAGCAGCTGCAGCATGGCTTGGATACTGGCAGGATATTCTGCTTTGCTGTCAGACTCTGAATGTCACGTTGATTGTTCGGGCACTTTTGGCCTAAAAGAGAAAGGGAACGCTTCTGGGACGGAGTCCTTTCCATAGACTCAGCAGGAGTCAGCTGCCATGGCACCTAAAAGGCTGGAAGAGCCATGGGTAATGGTAACGGGTTAGGTTCAGCAGAAGGAGGCATGTGTAAGAAGCAACTTTTCCCAAAACTTGAGAAAAGGTCAAAGCATGTGGAGCTGGCATTCTGGGGCAGTCCTACTGCTTGTAACTCATGTAACCCTATCCTTATGAAGCCATTCCCAGCTTTTCCAGGAGAAAGTGAAACCGTTTCAACTTTGTGAAAATACCTGGACCCCACACTTACCTTACAGTAGACCATTTACACTCTCACCTCTGTCTCATCAGACCCTAAAAATAACTAATTTTTGTCTCCAAAGTCTTGATATCTCTCCAAGCTATGCTCTTAATTGTTTTTGGACCTCCAATTCTTATGAGTCATATCTGCAAATTACATGAGTCGGGTTTCAGTGGTGACCATCTCAAACTGGCTGGCCATTTAAGGTGGAAAAATTCACCATCAGTTCACGCGTTTTTATTTGGTCTATGGTCTTTGTGTTGTAAGTCTTTGCCATTTCTCTTTTCTCTTATTTTTAAAAGTATAATGACATTCAATTGTAAGTTTGCATTCAGGGCCATTGTAAGGAAAACTTTGCTCTGCTGGCCTTGCAGGCATTATTAACTTAAGATGTCCTTAAAACAGAAAAATGAGTTTCAAGGTCTCTGATTTACCGAAAATCGGTGGAGTTTGCAGGTAACAAATAATATGAGGAGCCTAAGTAGGCCTTGGCAAGCTGAAGGGCACTTGGCCAGCATGGCTGTGCTGAGCGGGGATGATGAGTATTGACCGGCACAAGCTGTGGGAAGCATGTAGGTGCCTCCAGCTGCTGCCAGGAGTTTGCAGGGACACTGAGACAAGATGGACTTGCCATGCGGAAGGTAACACAGGAAACATTACGTTTCCCGGAGCAGTGGCAGGGAATGGCAAAGAGTGTCCTCTATGAGCTCAAATTTACAAAAAAGGAAAGCATTTTGTCAGCTGCAGCTTCTGACAGAATGAGGATTGTGGGTTTCTGCATTCAAAACCAAATTTCGTTAAATTGGCAAGCAGCTACTAGTGCTAATGTGAAGAGTTCTTCCAAACTCTGAGAAAGGGAATTTACACCGTGCTGAAAACAGCAATGAAATCACACTGCTTCCTTCCTTACTGCAGCTAGCCTTTGTACTGCGCTTAACGTGTTTGCTGTTCCAGAGTAGACAGGGGACTGCTAATACCGCTTGTCTGGAAGATATGAACATAATATAAGACAGCTATTCAAAGGCTACTGCTGTCTTGTGAGTGATTTATGGTACGCAGGAAAGATTCTGATGTGTCATGCTGCAGGGGGAAAGGAAAGCGGGACCGGGGTCATGAACAAAAAGGAATTTGCTTATCCAATTTCCGTCTCTTTCTGAATTTGATTGGAACTCACAGTTGTCAGGCTGTGTTTAAGTCTCGTCTTTACCAACGCCTCTTTAACTGCGGAAGGTCAAAACCAATTATTGTTTTGCCTCCAGGGACTTTCCTTCTTCAGAGAGACCTTACAGTGGATATTCTTTAAGCCCTTTTCTTTCCAATTAAGGCAGCAAATTCCTTTTTTAGAGGGTTTTTCAGGGGGTGGGGGGACAGTAATCGGGACCCTGATAGATTTATCAATAGCCTTGAAAAACAAAGCCTGTATGTCTCAGGAAGCTTGAAGTCTAATTCCTTTCAATGACTTTTCTCACTCTGAACTTTAAATCTGTTGTTCCAGGAATGGAAAGCCCCTAATTTTCCCAGGCTACAGTTTTCCTCTGTTTTTTAACCCTCAAAGACCATGTGGATTTATGCCTCTGAGTACCTGGTGTTAAAATTTTTCATGTAGATTAAAAAGTTCTCTTTTTCATAGGAATTTACAGCTTCATGGAGTAGAGGCAGCTGTGAGAGGCTGTACCTACATCAGCAGCTATAGTTTGACAAGTAATTAAGAAGTCTTCCAGATCTTCAGGGTGGATAGGGAGAACATCCTGAGATAGTTTTAGATTTTTTCCCTTCCCTTCCCTTCCCGTCCCTTCCCTTCCCTTCCCTTCCCTTCCCTTCCCTTCCCTTCCCGCTTTGCTTTCAGTTTTATAGACAGTGACTCCTGCTCCAAACCACTGACACCCACTAAAGCCTGTGTCAGCAGATGTTTTGGTTTTTTGATGTACATATGTATCTTGGACTGCTGTCATTCTTTTACCCATTGGAGGGTTTAAATATACTGTTTCCCCTATATTTTGAATGTACCATTTGTTGTGGGAGAAGTAGCAGCAGAGCAGACAGAAAATAATGTCTCTTGAAAGAGAAAATCCAACTGTAAGGTCAGGGGAGGGATGTTGTAGAGGGACAGTAGGTAAAGGAAGCGATACTTTGGTATTGCAGTTGGTACAATACATTGCAAAAATACTTTGTAATTGCCCTTTGTATCAGGATGAACTGTAAAAACATAGTACTTGGTATGAGGTGTAACCTCTGCACTTTACCAGGTGGTACTGTGTACTGTAATGTCTAGGTGACTGAGATTATATTGACCCCACTGGCTGTTCTTATAAAAATACTAGATTGTGCATAATATTAAAGGAAGTCTTTTTTTCTGGAGCTGGCAGATTTAAGACTCTTGATTAAATGCATTCACAGCTTTAAAAAAACCTGAAAAACTGCAGAATTATAGGGCAGCTGTGGTCTTGTGGACTGAGAATAAGGACAGGAATTAGGAGATGAGAGTCTTGTTCTTGATCTGCCACAGTCTGTTTTGTAAGATCCCGGGCAGGTCATTTAAAATGCTTTGGCTACCATTTGATAGACTTATTTTAGATGTTTACTTTTGGAGGACTCAACTCACTCCTTTGACTGTGTTACCCACAGAGAGTGTGGAGTGACTGGCTCAGATGCTCAGGTTTCCATCCTAGATGCCTGCATTTAATCAGATAATTCCAGTCTGCTGTGTGTAATGGGGCTGATGAGTGCCCTGTCAGTCAAGATACTATTTGTAATTGGTTTATAAAGGGTTAATCTATTACGAATGTCTCAATCAGCCATTACATACAAAGTTGAATAAGTCTAGAGGGTGCTGATAAATGATTTATAAGTTACTGTTCCTGCCTGCAACATGCATATAACAAGGGATAGCCAGGTATTAATCCTTTCTAAAACATCCACAAATAAAACTTGAATACCAAGTGTGGCTGAAATACTCTTAGATATGACTCTGGAAGCAGAGGTGCAGAGTACTGTTCTCGTTGACACGGTGCTAGCCTTTAGCCCTGAGATCACATCTGGGCGGACACCGCAGCAGCAGCACTAAGAAATGTTTTATTGGTTGAAAAGAATGATTCCCTTCTTACCCAGAGTAAAGAAAATCATCCGGGTCTAATAATAACTTGCTAATCTTGCCCCACCGGACTAGCAACAGAAATTTCCTTTTCAGCTCCTGGGAGAGCCTGTCCCCAAAGAGGGCTTTTCTTTTGATAAGGTGCCTCTCCTATCCTATGCTGCTGAACCAGCCTGAATCAGCACGTCACCCTGTGAGTGCAGGAAGATCCCGGTCTCAGCCGCTGAGTCACATGAATAACTGGAATAGTTCTGCAAAGCAGAATTAATTCCCAGAACCTCTTCAGGCATATACCAGCAGGCACATGCTTTTGCTCCAGCATTACTTTACAGCTCTGTGATGTAGTGGAAAGGACACTACTGATATTTTTAATTGAGATAAAGCAGTTTACCTGGTGTTACAGTGTTAAACATTACAAGTTTATTGTTGACACTCTCCTGCTTCCAAGAAGATTTAAGACTAAGCCAGGACATAACAGAGCTATTAGGGTTAAGCTCAAATCAACTGTGCAATGACTCAGAGCTTGTAGTCCTTTCAAACCAAGTGCTGGGGGGAGAAGCTTATTATTATTAACTGTTGAGTAGCTTGTGGTTCATGCAGACTGTTTAGCCAGCAAAGACATCTAAGGAAACTCTCTGGGTTTTTTGATCTATTATCCTTTGGCAAAAAAAGTCTGAGTTACAAGAACAGTAAATCGACAGCACTGAGATTCTGGTTTAGCAAAGCCCATAGACTACATGCTTGAAATTTGGGCAGAGATATGAAATTCTCTATAGAACCTTTCAGTCCTAAAACTTGTAAATGCTGCCTGTGTGTTAAAGAAACAAACTCACCTAAAACAGGGAAGTGAGGGAAGAAGGCTCTGTAGCAAATGCAGAATGCAGGTATTGCTCAAAAAAAGTGGACCAGGGTGTGGGGACTGTAATAGGGAAGTAGGATGAAATAAAATAATAGGAAAGCAAGTAGAGGGTTAGAGGTTAACAAAAATTGTGAGAGTTTTTCCTTTTAAGCTGTATTCAGTGTTATCTGAATAATAGTGATAAGCTGACCAGGCATGCAGGGGAATGAAGAAGAAACAACACGTGTACTTCTACCTGTTGCTCTTGAATATATCATAAATGAATACAGGATAATCTGCTCTATAGTCCAGCATCACTGATAAGAGGAACTGGTTACATAGCTCTTATTTCTGTCCTCTCTTCATTATTCTAGAATGTTAAAGTCAAAGTTTGTGCCATTTCTCTACAAAATGCTGTAGTTTTTAATATGTTAGTCCTTTAGAAAACCTTATGCAGTATTATGCTTGACCTGTTATTTTCAACAGCCATCATAAAAGAACATGAAATTTAGAAGTTCAACATAATTGGGAAATATTACTGAATGGGAGCTCTAGGGACAGCATTTAGAACATGGATGCTTTGAGTTTTGCCCACAGATGAAAATGTGCCACTTCCTTGAGCTTAAAGGCAGTACCTTTCCCTGTGGTATATCTGAAATGAATGCTCACCAAACCCAAACATTATTTCTGACATCTGTTGCTTGTTTGGATGGCAGAATTTGTGATAACGGTCAGAAGAAAGTATACAGTCCAGTAGCCATGGAAACCTCATATAGTTTTTTCCTGTTTCTTTTTCTACTTTTTTTCTAGTGCATTAATTGCTGCTGAATCCAGCTGGATGGCAGCCCAAGAGACTGCAGTCCTCAGTTTAGCCACCGCACAGGGCAAACCTAGTCAAAAGCAATGAGCTTTCTCCTTACATGTTCTCACCAAAGTGCTATTTTCAGCAAGCAACTTTTTTTCAGGAAGAGTGGTTCAGTGCCTCGGGAAGAGTGACCATTCATTCCTTAGCCTCTCTGGCTATGACTAGAAAATAAAATAACCCAAACACAAAGTAGTGTATCATGACTCATATCCACATGATTCAACTCCTTCCCCCCATTCCTGCATCCCAAGCAGGTGGCCTTATCCAGACGGCCTGCTGGGAACAGTGCTTGGCCTTTGCTGTCTCCCCAGTGTGCCTGGGCATCGTCTGGGAGAGCGCTAGCTTGGACGGGCCGCTGCCATACCAGGGAGTGTTCTAACAGCTACACAACGTGAGAGATTGTGGACCAGAGCTGTGCCCTGGTCCTTCTGAGTTTGCAGGATAGATATAATCCCTGTGACAGCTGTAAGCAGAGAAGGCAGCTGGTGCGAGCAGTGGGTTTGATTGTGTGATACATGAGAACAAGGCCAATGCTGGCAGTCTTCTGCTCCAAATGCTAGCTCACAGAGGAACACCTCTCAAACCAGGGAACCCATGGGTAGAACATGGATGGCTGGGATTTTCAGGGACTGTCTGAGGATATCTGGATGTTTTTGCATGGTACCTAGAGCTATAGGTTCTCAACCCATTCTTGCTGCACTCAGCTGCGAAAGATTGGTATACCATTGTGCAATTAAGGTGGTTTAAGCATATCTGTCTAGATATTGTGCAGATGTTTGCAGTGATGACTTGTATACTTCATCAACACAATGCATAGGACAGACATACTGTCTGCTGTCCATAAAATGTTTCTCAAATCTGATATGCACTATCATATTTTGCAACAAAGAGCGCTTGCGTGAGGGCTCATTCCAAGGATTGTTCGTTCTTAAAGCAGCTTTCCTGTTGATTTCAGTGGGCTCAGTATTAGGCCCCCAACATTTTCATTGTGATAGCAGCAGCAGCAGCGATGCTTCTGGATGTGCTCAGCTGCTCTTACAATCACTGCTTTCAGAAAACTGTTTGTTATTTTGTAGGGCTGGCCCAGCATTATTTTCTGAGAATCCAGTCAGCACCTTCACCCAAATGAAACCAGTGTGGTTTCATTGTTGTCCTCAAAAGGAACTAGAGGAGTCCTAAAACTGTACAGCTGCTTTGTGTGGCATTAATGCGTTTTTTTGTAGCTCCATCAAGGAAGGGTTAAACAAAGATGTAACATGGTTCTGTTCAGCATTGCCTTTTATTTATTTTCTCCTCAGACAAACAGGAGGTTGATAGCAAAATCATGATTTTAGGGCTACATCATTCAGACAATAGATCTGGCTGAGCAGTAAAGCTCAGTTTATGTTCCAAAATGGAGCAGGACAGGTATTTATTATAGGAAAGCCCCCAGAGTGCAATAGTTAGTGGAATGCTCTTTCTATAAAATTTTACAACCAGTTTATAGAATTCTGCAGAGAAGATTGTCAAGATGCAATCTTTATTATATTTCAGTCCAAATCTCTGTGTGGCTTCTAAATATGTGTAGTAAGTGTGCCTCTAAATGGACTTGTCCCTGGTCACATGGGATGTGCGTCATGCCAGAATTGATATCATCATTGGATTATCCTAGTTGTTAGCACTTTGAATCTTCGCAATGCACTTTGAAGTCTTCAGAGGAAGAGCTTCATGGGAATATTTGGAGAGCCTGATTCAGTTCTTAATTGGACTGACTCATGTTGAGTCACCAGGATATCCATTTAGCTGCATCTTTAAAATCCAACAGTCAGATTTTCAGAGGACTGTGAGGGAATCAGACACCCCCAGCTGCTGCTGAGCTTCCATAGGATTGGGATATCTACTTCCATTGTGCTCTCTGGAAAGTGCTGATTTCTAGCCCACCAACAAACACAACTCTGGCTGCCAAGCCAGCCAATTTCTGTGTTCTTCTGACACGCGGTTGACCAACTGCTTGCCAGGCAGCTTTTGAAAATTATCTCCTACTTCCTGGCTTCAGGATGACTGGCATCTATTATGCACAAAGAGTTCACCACACCCACACCTTGCCATACTGCAGGAAGTACTTGGCTAACAGAAGCAAAGTTAAAAATGCAAGAAGCATTTTCCTTTTCATTTCTAGGAAAGGCTTTTTACACCATAAATCAGCTCTTTGAACAATCCAGCAAAAGGCAGTGAGTAAGGTACCTGATGACTAAAATAATTTAGGTTGTGGGATGCAGCAGAATTTGATGTTGAATAAAAATCTGAGTAGGATTCATTTCACCTAACTTAAGCCACCTGAAGTTAAGCATTGAGTCTAAACAAGTCATCCAACTCTTGATCTGTTGTCAATGGGGACAAGTAGGTACTCTGAGATGGTGACTTACCCTGTCTGTCATTCTTCTGCTGGGCTGAAATGAATTGCCCTTTGAAGTTGCTTCCTAATACCACTTCCTAATACTCAACAAAATATGTAGAGAATCTGTAGGTAGTGTAGTATTACTGATTAACAGCTAACGTTAGGTAACATAAAGACTAGCACGAATACATTGCCACATGCAAAGGAGCATATTTAATAAAAGAGAACACTGTTTATAAGGCCGAAGTCTGCCATGAATGAAAACAATCACGGAAATCGCCTAAACTGTATGTAAACAACCAGACGTAACTGGTCCTGGAAATAGTTGTACTGGCACTGACAGATACACAGATGTGGGACAGAGCATGTGCTCCTGCTTTGCAGGTGTGCTGTGGATGCTAGCAATTTTTCACTTAACCTTTTTCCAGACATGCCCATGTACTGAAAGTGTCTTAGCAATTTTCTTTTCCTTTATAGGTGGCATTTGTAGCAGATTTTTGGCTTGTTACCACTCCTTTTTGGGGTGGGAAAATAGGGAGGCATCTCATCTGTGGACTACCTTGTGAATATCTGCCCTATAAGGCCCTTTCCTAGAGGAAGACATTTTCTTCTTTCTGTAGCAACACCACCACAGAATGAACAACAGATGAGAGAATGAGCAATTCCAACTATTAGGATATTCAAGGGAAAAGAATTGGGCCACTCAGTCACAAAATTAAACTTCATGTGTTAAAATTAAACATATGTGTGTTTTGGACACACTTTATTTTACTTCTTTTTGAGGATTCAGAGAAGGATCTACAAACCCCAGCAGCATTATGGGGCTGCTGAAATTTCCATCATGTAGATGCAGTATGGGCCAAGATTTGCAAACCTGTGTTTGATAGAGTAAAAAAAAAATCCCTACAAGATGTTTGCAGAATTGAGGGTAGAGTACTAATGCTACAGCCTCACCTGAGGTGTGATTTTGCTTTTTCATTTTGATAGAGTAAAACTCTGAAACTAAGAAAAAGGAGTCCTGATTTAGACTCACTAGAAAGACTCCACAAAACAATGTACATGATCTGTGACAACTCTTACTGAACAGCAGATTTGACTTGAGAGTAACTGTGGGCAATTAATTATTGAATGTAGTAAGAAGAATATTTCCTTTGTGTTTCTTATGACATTTCTTTGTTTAATTATATCATGCATCTATTAATATGTGAAGCGTGCTGCTAAAAGTGTTCCACTTCCAAAATTAATAAAAATATGCCAGAAAACTAGATGTGTTATGAATAATACTAGAAATGTTACGAATAATGATGACTGTGGAGTCAACGGGCCTACTCCCACAAGTAAAAATTATCAGGCATGAATAAAAATTGCAGGATGACAATGATAGTACTTTAAATCTTTGAAACACTTCACACACTTTCACCCTAGAGACACCTTGCAATAGAAGAGGAGGAGAGATGCAGGACCTGATCCTGCACTGTTACGTCAAACAGACCTTTGCCAATTACTTCAGTAGGTCTAGGATCAAGCTGTATAATTTGCCTAAGGTTGAACTGGATGTCAGTGGCAGGATGAGCTCAGGCTTCTGGACTCCAGCCCTGTGTACTGTCCGTGAGAGTATATGACCACTTACATTGTTATCTTTTAGCATGGTGGTGACCATATAAATCACTCCTGCCTTTCAGTTTCTTATCATTTTAGTATTAACATGGCTAGAAGTTCCAACCCAAACTATTCTATGATTTTATATATACATATATATATATGTATAAACACACCACCCCCACCCCCCCATACTTAATAGCTGTACATGATCTCCTTTACCTAAACCAGCTTGTGGACCATGAAGACTAAGGCTGTTTTAAGGCTTTCTTTCCGATGGCCACACTTATCCCTCCTTGGATCCTAAGAGAAAGAGTAGTAGAGGTGAAATATAGCTGGGGTAGTAAGGGCTGAAGCAGACCAAAATGGAAGGGCTTAGGGGACAGCATAGAAGGTACAGCTTATTTTTTCAGAAGATTGATGAATATGTAATTCTGGAATAAAACTCACAATCTGAAAAGAGAAGGAATCAGTAGAGCTAGGCAGCAAGGGGAAGGGTCGTATCTGGCCCTGGTTTCAGCTTGCATTTTGGACCTATTCCTGCTGTTGTATCACTCACTGATGTTTGGCATCCTGGTGCTTACAGATTGTTATTTGGAAAAAAAGTCAGTTGGGCTGACTGACAGTATGCTGGATATGTTGTCCCAGGGATAACATTTGCTACATAAGCTGAGGACTTGAAGTAGACAGCGTACTTGCTTTTTGCCCACACCTCCACATGCATAATTCCCATTGATGTTGCTGACGCTTGTTTGTGAAAGGGCTAAGTGAAGCCCCAAGTTATTTCACTTTGCACTATCAACATTTCAGTCTGAACTAATAGCTGTATTTTTGAGGACTGATCAAATCTGATTGAAGTCTTTCCATAGACATTACATGGCTTTAGGCTGGGCCTAACAAAGACCAGATTTTAAAATTTATTACCATATTGCAAAAGTGTTCTACGTTATTTGCTTATTGTTACTTGATTTTGGAAACTTTTTTTCTTCCTGTAGTACAATGAGAAATCTGGAAAATAATTTTTTTATGAACAGGACTGGTAAAAAAAAGTCAGATATTCTATAACTTCTGAAATGAGAAATTAATCCTTCAAAACCCCACAACACTGGACAGAGAG
Source organism: Elanus axillaris (assembly GCA_026212715.1). Taxonomy (NCBI): domain Eukaryota; kingdom Metazoa; phylum Chordata; class Aves; order Accipitriformes; family Accipitridae; genus Elanus; species Elanus axillaris. The sequence goes on along the minus strand of JANZLQ010000095.1, from coordinate 4,611,912 downwards.
AAAGATGTGTCAGAAAGGAGAACCAAACTTTTCATGTATCATATCCTTATTTTAGGCAACAGTGCCTTTTTGCTGTTTTGTTCTTTAGCAAATTTTCTTTTTATCTTGGTTATCTGTGCTCAGCTTTCTCCAAAAAGAATGCATAACATGGAATGATGCCTGAATGGTTAGAAAGATATTTCAACATCATACCTTTGTTGATGAAGACTGTCCTCGAAAAAAGGTAAGTGCTTCTAGGATTATTTTAGCCAAGTTTTCTCAGGAAACAAGACTCACGACTAGGATATATGTGGCAGTTCATTATTTCCTTTCTAGTGATCCTTGATGGTTTTGGCTGATATTAACCAAATTTGACTGGGAGGTAGAGGTTAAATACATAAAGTTCCTATAGATTTTGTGCAAATAGCTGGCCAATTAAAGGATAAGGATTCCTCTTAATGTCCCTTACGAGCGAAATGCAAACACAACCCCTATATCAGAGTCCATATGGTAAAGGCAGAGTGTGAAGTAGGTTTCTTTTGTCCCGGTGCTCATGGAACTACTTAGAGAGCAATGAGTTTATCCCTCTCTAAAAGGAAATGCAGCTTATTGGCTAACTGGGTGACTTTTGCTTCATGAGAGAAAGGTGCTTTTCAGAGGGCTTTAGAGAAGAAGGTGCCACCCCATACTGGTAAAGACATGGCACATGGGAAAAACTTCTTTTAATTTAAAAATTAAAGATCCAAATGAAAAGGCGCAAAGATGCAGAGGTGGCAGGAGTGGGATGAATGAAGGACGTTGAGAGATGTTGATGGGACCAGATGTGTAGGCAGTACCTCCTTGTGTCTGTCTGAGCATTGGGATGCAAAGCTTCACTGTTGTTTCAGAGCACATGAACAAGCAAAAGGATTAAGTAAAAGAGGCGTGAAATGCAGAAGAGGGGTGAGGAAGCTGATTTTAACAGTTACGTTTTTCTGCTCCTTTTACAAGCACTGCACAGTAGAGACACAATTTAAGGACTCCTATCTTGTTGGCAGAAGCAGAAATCGTGGGACAGAGGGTACTTCCAGTTAAGAATGGCTGGGTCTGTCCCTCTGGGCAAGAACCCTGGATATTTTTCCCCTGAAATAACACAGTCCCTTTCTCTCCTTCTTATGCTTTATCTAGACCCTGTCCTTACTGAAAGCAAAGGGAGTTTCCATTGTATTTCTTCAGCTTTTGTTGGTCTTACTCTATTTCAGATACCAGAGAAAGTTCTTTTTAGGGCTTAGTTATTAGCAAATGTGGAGGTTTATCAGAACTGACTTTTAGTGCCAAATTAATGTGCTGTGCTTGCTCTGTCCCTCTCAGGGTTTGTGAGAAGAGTAAGGTAGGGTGTGAACACGCAACATTTCAGCAAGTCTGTGATAACTGCCTGGATGCTTGCTTTTACCCTTGGAAAATGGAAGTTAGCTAACTTCTCATATCCTGAAGGCAGCTTATTTTATGTTTACTGAAAACAGAAGCAAAGCAATAAAGCCACTTTAAGAAGTTCCTTCTACTCTTGGAAGTTCATTTCTGCCCTCATACTGCAGGTTACTGCCTCCTCTTGGTGCCAGTCCAGCTGGTTGTGAAGGTGTGCTTTAAATTAGATCATGGAAATAAACTGGGCTAAAGAAAACAGACAACCCTCCTGATTTTTACTTGCATTTTTTTTTGCTACTTTAGTTACTTTAGTGATCCAGTTCTCCGTGTAGTTCCACAGCAGTTGTCTTGCCACATGAATGGGTGGCAAGCATAGCACAGAGGCAGAAGCAAAGGTTTGGGAAAGCCTTGCTGCTGTCATAAGGTATCACTGTGTGTGCTCCCTACGGAGTACCTGAATTGCTTCAGTTTCACACTATCTTACCTTGCTTTAACTTGTTTCTGTATTCACAGCTAAGGCCTACTACTAGCTATTAGCTGTATCTTTCTGAAGCAAATCACCATAAGTGTGTTTCATAAAATAACTTCATACCTCACTAAAGCTTTTTTAACTTACTGACTTGAAGACCTGATCCTGCTTCCACTGTCATAAATGACAGAACTCTCCTGGTAGTGAGGCTGGCCACAAAATTGAAAAGTCTTTGTAAATGCTTTATTACCAATGGATTTAGGGATTTCCTCAAGAACTTTATAGTTATGTTCCCAACTTTGCTTCATTGTTGATTGTCTACTGTTCTCCCTAATCCTCCCTGGGCTTTCTGGAGCTCCATCTTCCCTTCCCGCTGACAGATGAAAATTTATTGTTGCTAGCTTTAATGTTCTTGACGTATTGAGTTCTCATTCCTTTCATGTAAATGTAGGAATGTTTTGGTGTTTTCTTTTAGTCTTGAATTGATTGAAACCTCTATTCAATCTATTATTCTGTTCCTATTAGCAACCTAACATCTCAGCTTTTAATTACTCTAACCTTACTGTTTAATTAGTTAAAGCTTGCTCATCACTTTGAAAATTGAAAGTATTAAATACTTTCTCAACATGATTATTTTATACTTGCTGAACAATTAGCATCAGGATGTTTTTAACCTTCTCTTTATATCCAATGATGGAGTAATATCCCTTGTCACTTCCCCCCAGAAACCAAAGATGGACACCAAAACCATCCACAGAGTAATTTCTTGAACATCATTTGACTTCTGACAGGGAGAGATTTATCTCTGCACTACTTATCATTGTCTTTGCCTCAGCTTTCTCCACTTTTATGGTTCTCTTTCTGCTATGGATCTTTTTCAAGTAATTGCTTAAATGGATCCCAGAAAGACTTGGGCATAGTGTTGCTCATGCATTTGTCTGTAGCAGAACCCACTTGCCCATGCCAGGAGAGTATTTGTGGTGCACTTACTTTGATTTATGAATTAGGAGATTAAAATTCAGTGCACCTTGGTTGATTATAATAACAGAATTCTCTCTCTTATCCAGTAACAGTAAATGTGGAAACAGCTGTACTGTGTTGATCTTTGTCAGGCAAAAGAGAGCAGGCAGTTATTTAGATATCACTGAAGCTGTGTGAAACACTGAAAAACTAGACAAGCCCCCTCAGAACATAATCTTCTTTTTCTAAAGCAATTTACCTGCAAAAGATATGTGTATTTATTATTCAATAGTAGTCAACAAATGATTCTGATATTTAGTCTTGTGGTTTACTTGTATTCTTTAGGACTATTACTTTAACATGTTCGCTCTTATCATTACTGCTTGTTATTTGCCACTTAAGCCACCACATTATTGTTTCCATATCACTTTTTTCTGAGGCATAGTTATGCAAAGAGAATTGCATGAATACTTACAACAATGCTCTCTTTGAACATACTCCCTCCCGTAACGCTCTGTTGTGAACAAGTAAAAGACAAGAATATGGTTTAAGCAAACTTAGTTTGTATGCATGTGTACCTTTTGGTTACACTTGACCAAGTTATACCACTGTTGCAAGAAGTCTCAGTGAGAGAAATAATTGAGTTTCTAGTCTACACTAATTGTGAGATATGGAGAAATTATGATAGTAATAGAGACAGGGAGTTCCTCAGATTCAGTTTTCAAGAAGACCATTAGAGACTTTTTTCTGATATAATTTCCAATCTTTTTCTACTCAGCTTTGATAATAAATATCCCTTGAGGACAGCAAACATGAATCTATTGAGAATCTTGGACGAGGGGTTTTAATGATTTCATTTAAAGTGCTGTTCGTTCAATTCTTGCAATCTGTCTGTCGCTTTTCAATTCCTTATGTTTTTACTCAAAGAATTCTTCCTTCCAATTAAGTGAGTGAACCTTAGAATTAAGTAATGCTGTCATAGGAAGTAAAATGATTATGACTGATTTTTATAATATAAATTGGAAGCAATTACCAGTTTTCTATCTTCATGCTTGCTTGGAAAATTTACACTTAACCAAGCAATACACCTTAATTAAAAGCCTAATTATCTATCTATATGACCTTCTCTTTCCAGCAGAAGTCCTTTTGTGAGCTGTATTAAATTTACTACAGCTTCATCTCTTTATTAATAACTTTTTTGTATATTTTCAATAAAGTTTCTGGTCACATTATAGCACTGAGGTAAGAGCTCTGTCTGACCTTTAATAGGATATGGATAATAGAACATCTTTGGCTCATGCTCTCCTTTGGTAGCACAACCTCCCACTTTTACTAAAAACATCTATGGAATTTGTAGATGGCTAAACGTGTTTGTTGCATCAAGAGAGACTGCACCAGACTGCAGTAGAACTCAGTGGACATCTATTCACAGTCTCTGAGACTAGACAGTGCTTAAACAACCTCACTTTTTCTTGGTTTTTATGGCAAACACCAGTGGGAGACTGTGAATGACTCTTAACATGAGATAAAAATATTTTATTCTGAATATTTTCCATATGGCAAGTCATGCTTCTCCCCATGTGAACCCTAAGCAGTGTACTGTGGGGCAGAGGGTATAGTTACTTTCAGATGATAAGGACCACATCATATATGAATTCAGATGTTAATGTTCTGGCATTTGGACACCAAGTAGAATTGGCAATTAATGATACAGAATAATCAGGGATGTTTATGGTCCCTTCAAGCCCAAATTATTTCTGGGTGGGAAGAATATATTTGGTAGCCAGCCAGAGTTTTGTCAATATGAATATCTGAACCAGCTGCTTTTCTTGCTGTTCTCCCATGGTTGGATTAATCTGTTCTTCTTTATGTCTTTGTCTTTTGTCTTGTAACCTGTAGCTCATGATGCTCTTAAGAATTTTACTGCCAGAGGCATCTATGACATATTTTTCTCTTGATAGGTGATTATCATTTTACTTCATTTAGTATGAAAACCCCAGCTCCTCTTCAGCTCCATTTTTTTGTTCTTGAATCAGCCTTTCCCTAGTTTAGTTCAACAAATCATACAGCCAGCCTCAGCTGAAAGTTGCCAAAGCACAAAGGGGACATAGTAAGTTAAATTTGCCAAGGTGACATATCTCTGCATTAATTCTTGTTGATACTTATGTCTCCATGGATGTCTGACTGTTTAGGAAACCTCATCTGGCATGTCCACATAAAGTGGGGTCTAAAGATCAAAGCAGTAAATTTGTCCCAGATGAGGCAGGGCTTGGTATTTCAGATGGAGAACTTGATCTGTGGCAGACCCTCACTGGATGCCAAGGGAACAGCTCTGCTATGGGCTCAGCTCAGGGCAGGAGTGCCACTTCTGCAATGACGTGACTCACAGTTATTCCCACATGGGTTTGTCCTATTGACTTGAATGACTGTTTCAATGAATTACTGGTTGAACCTGCTGGTAAATGTGCCATATCAAAGAGTTGTGGAGCAATACCTTCCTCAGGTGGGTGCTTGGCTCGGAGCATGGCTTTGGAAGTGGCTGAGATCCGCAGATAAGACTCACACAGGTTGCGTTATTTCGGAGGCAGTCCTGCCTTGGTTTAGATGCAGTCCAATGCGTCTTACCCTGGAGCAACAGAATCTAACAGTCACTCTCTGGGCTGTTTCATCCTTAGTCAGCAGCACTCATGCTTCATCACTGTCCAAACTGAAAATGTATTCATCATTGTCATTGTTTGTACACCTGTAATGATACTGCCTTCAGCTCTACCAGTATTTCCAGCCCAGTCCACCCATTTGTCAGCTTCTTCCACAATTATTTCCATACTTCCTTCTGTGTCATAGCCTATATTCCTGGTATGAGCTCCCTGACTTTTTCTACCAGGCTCTGAGTCTTTGCATATTTAGCGTCTCTTAAATACAGATTTCAGCTTGTTTTTCTACAGAACTGAATTTCCTTCTACATGTATTAGGTTTTGTTCCTGTTCTCCTACCCACTTTCTACTTCCCTATCTGTCCCTTGTGAGTTGAGATTGTGAGCTGAGAAACAATCCCTTGTTTAACATGCAAAGCATGCAAACAGATGCTAAATAATTACACAAATATTTTTCAATTGCTTTCATTGTGATTTTTATTATCATTGTTTTGGTGTTACGATGGAAAGCAGAAGCTGAGTGAACCAAGGCACCTGTCTGCGAGTGGACCTGGGACCAGACCCTGAATTTCTCAATTCTTGTTCAGGCTAAAGCACATGATTGTCTCCTCTGTACGTTCTCCCCTGGAAAATTTTTATTTACAGAAACAGAAGTTCTGGAACTTCATAACTTTGTAGTAGCAGTTTCTGCAGTATGCTCAAAAGACTTTTTTTTTTTTACTCAGGCCATGCCAGCTACATGTCTGCTAAATCATAGGAAAGGGGATTGCTGTGAACATGAATACTTCTCTACTGTTACATTTCCCACCATGAGTTTGCTGTAGTTGCTACCAGGCTGTTCTGTTATTGGGAATAGGAGGGAGTGGCATATGAAAAAGCATTTCTTTTAAAATGTGGTGCACATTGGAAAGAGTCTCCAGAGCCATGTGCCTGGGAATTGCATTCAGGGTTGTGTTTTGGGGGGCATTAATGAAGCATAGTCCTAATTGCAAAGGAGGGAAAGGACTGTGAAGCAGCAGATTTCTTTCTGTAGATGAGGCACAGAAAGAAACAGGAGGGGAGAGCCAAGGAGGGAGCTGCTGGTGCTCCAGGACTGGTCTCCCATCAACACTGAAGCAGCAGACTCAACACTAAGGTGCTGTCAGCTTTGCCCCCGCAGCCTGCAGGCTGGCTTCTGCTGCTTGGAGGACTGGCACAGCAGAGAGTAGCAGGGCTGGGTGCTCCAGAGGTACGGGGAGAGGGTTCACCAACTGGTGCACCGTCTCCTCCCGTCACATGCTAACAGGGAACTGGCAGTCCACTTTATTTGTCATCACTTTCTTTCCCTCTTCAGGTAAATTCACCTCCCATCCAGTGGCCGCTTCCAAACTAGGGCTGAATATGCAATGCCAAAAAGAGAGGACAGAATGCTCTGGCAGACAGACACGCAGGACTTCCTCCCTGCTGCCCTTCATCAGACTGCCAACTCCCAAGGTCAGCCCTTAACTATCAATTTGTTTTCCGGAATATAATTTTAGAAAGAACTGGAAGGAGGGAAACCTTTCCTGCAACTTTCACTACTGGAATGAAATAGTTTCTGGATTTCATTTCTGGAACAACAGTTCTGCTTGTTGAGAGGTCAACACAGGGGATTTAAGGGAAGAAACTGAGCTCTGACCCTCTGTCCAGACACTCCTGCAACTGCTTCTGCTGTTCAGCTCCCTCACCCTGCTCAGGAGACGTTGGGGCTGAAGACGTGGTAGGAAGAGCCTGAACATGCTCTGCAAAGTAGCACATCCTCCAGTTGTTCAAAGGGACACTGAGTAATGCCACAGTGCTGGAATGCCATGGATCTGTGAAAGCCCTTCAGGAAAGAAGTTGTGGTGGAGCGGAGATATCAGGCAGCCTGGAAGATGGGATACCAAAGAATTTTGCTAGAGGAGGGCTTGGGCTGAGAGAGATGCCTGGCAAGGGGATGAATTTGCTGGAAATTCAGGAGAAGACAGGCACAATATTTAGTTCTTTTGTGATTTAATCCAAAATCATTCCATCTTTTCCATTTTTCAGAAAGCCCTAGTTCTCATGTCATCTGATTATGTGAGGGTCTCTGTCTTCAATCAAAAATAATTCTGCTAGTTCTTCAAGTCATAGAGAAAAGCTTTGCACAGATAATCCAGTTTGAAGGGCTGAAGCCTAGAGTGCAGACTGCATCCCTTTGGGGTGATGTGTGCGTTTCCTACTGGCATTCACTGTATTACTTTTTTAGAAGTCACCAAGAGCCAGTCAGATCTGCAACATGTATTCGGGTTTTTAGGCCATGCATTTTACCTAAAATATGGTAGATCTGTGGGAGAAAGATGGAACAGCCCAGAAATGGCATCGTTATGACACATGGAAGACTGTGATTCAGTTATTTCGCAGGTACATGGACTACTGCAAATATGCAGCTCATAAAAATCTTGACAGTGTTTAAAGAAGCAGTTTGATAGTGTCGGTCCCCTTGTCATCACGCCAGCTGGTCCTTCTGTTTTGCCGCATAAACAGAGGGTTCAAGGAACAGGTAAGCACTTTGTCGGCCTGAGGAAATATAACTGTCTTCTAAGGAAGAAGCATTGTGCATGAGGCTTGCATTGATATTTCTTGATCTGGACTTGTTCTGTGAATGAAGAGAGGACTTCAGTCTCTGAGGATGCTAATCCAGCACTTCTTGCTGACCTTAAATTGACCTACATAGTTTAAACCAAACCAATGTACAAGTGACACAATTTCTGCTGAGAAAGTGCAATATGTGCCAACACTTTTAATATTACATTTTTTTCTGTCTGTTTAATCTAGTATCTGATGTGAATGGAGGGGAAAAAAAAGATGTAGAACATATTCCTTGCACCAAAGTCTTAGAAAATGTAAATGTAAATGCAGGAGTCTGACACAAACTGCACTTCTGTTAACACGCACTCACACAGACTTGTTCAGGCTGCCAAAAGCATAGTTAGCCAACCTACAGTGTGTATATATGTAATTTACTGAAGGGAGGGGACAGACCTTATTTACGCACTTGGCCCTCAGACCATGGTTTACCTCAATACTTTTCAATGCGCAAATTCTGTAAATCTGACTGGGAGAAAGAATGTCAGCTCGCGCCAGGCTCTGGACATGCTGAAAATGTCGCTCGCACAGATGATGACTTGTGTTTAATTTGCTGTTGTGGATGGGTCTGAACCAAACTCTCTTGTTCCAAACGTCTCTAAATTTAGGAGGTTTTGGCATTCTAGTCCAGATATGAGTCAATAGTTCTCTGTGTTCCAAAGAATAAGTATTAGGTTGCAAAGGTGGGAGTCGTTATGTGAATGGGATAATATAAAGGAATATCTGTATTAATACTTTTGTTATGCCTTGGAGCTAGAGGTTTGCCAAGGCTTAAGTGGACTCAGGATGAGCTGGACACATCCAATTAATATAAGTAATGTGACTTTTCTTGAACAAATGTGACTCCTTGGTGCACATTACAGCGGTCGAGTGTTCCAGCTCTGCTGCATCTGGTCCTCAGAGGTTTAGAAATGTGTATTCTAGTGTTGAAGCCTGCTCTTATTTCTGATTTTGTTTGGTACTAAATAAATGGGTACTGATTTTCAGTGCTTCTCTCGGGGAAGTAAAAAATAGTGCTGTGTGTTATTGATGGATATACAAGCCCTAGGAAAAAAAAGAGAATATGAAATTAAGAATTATGTGTCTGTATGCAAAGTGCATGCATTGGACCTCCCATCTCCTTCCTGATGTCACTGCTGTATTCATAGTTTGTATATCATGTAAAGTCTTCTAAGGCTTCTCTCAGTGTAGCATCTGAATTTCTTCCACCGGTGCCATAATTAACATCTAATATGTTCTGCTGCTTCTCTCTCTTGTCCAGAGGGAATCCATATGTGCAGTTTGTCATGGAGTTCAGGTGCTGGCTCAGACAGGGCTGGTGGAAGACAAATGCCTCGAGCTGTGCAGTTGTACTTTGCACTTTGAAGATGTACTGTGGGCTTTGGTCAAGTATGCCGTTCTGCTCGATTTTAAGGAAAGAAAATAGGACTTCTTCCACAGTCTCCTACAGAACCCTTAATATTATTTAAATGTTTTGTGATTCACCTATCATCATATACCAATTTCACTTCAGGATGTCTCCCGAGTGACTGGGATTCACTACTGGCAGATAAAAGGGGAGAAAAACAGTGGCACCGAGGAAGATTATTCCAATCCCTCTTACAGCTTTCTAGACTGGGAAAGACAGGCAGTTCCTCCTGCTCCTCCACAGTTCTCTCCGTGGCTCACCATGTTCTCCAGTTCCTCACACTGCACGGGGTCCCTAACTGGAATTGTTCTTTCTAATCCAGTTGTCCCTTGTTGCTGTGAACCATACTGGTTATACTGTAGTGGAAGAAGCCAGGTTTGTCCCTTTTTCTATGCTGTCTGAAATGCTGTGCATTTTTAATTACCCAGGCATGGAAGCAGTAGGCAGTATAATGCAAGCATGGAGCAAGCACAACATATTACATGAGGATCAGCTTAGCATGTTGGATCAGTGACACTTTGCAGCATAATACAAACCACTTATTCTTTTTCACAGCTGTTCTCCCAAGCATTTTAAACATACATTTGCCCTCAGCGTGCAGGAGATTTACGTATTTCACTTCCATTGACATGGTAGAAGAGACACTCCTCACTTGCAAATTTGTTCTTTTAATAGGCATCCAGCACAAATGGGAATTAAGTACATGTGTGTGTCCAACAGAGAGTAGACCAGAACCAGCTGTAGGCACAAATAACTGCTTAGGAGGCCCATTTTTTTGTGCTGATTTGGTAACACACAGGACAGCCAAATCTTCCTTTTTAGGAATAGGAAGAACAGGAAAAATAGAGGACCTCAACTTCAGATCATATCACCCGTGGACGAGGAGAGTCAGCAGGGAAAGAACTCTCCGCATGAGGTTCTCCTCTCCCTGCTGGAGCAGCTGGAGCAAATAAGGTTCATTGTGGGCAAATGTGAGCTCATTCTGCCTCTACTCCAAGCTGGCAGAGAAGTCAGGGTGCTTTGGGCTCTGAGTCAATGCTGTGATAACTTGCTCGCGTGAGTTACTAATTGAAGTTAGAGATACTTCAAGATACTGAATGTCTGTGGCATAGACATGCTTCCCTCAGTCTTAGTTGACTTATACTCCAAACTGTTTCAAATCATAAATCTAAGTCAAATGCATTGCAAATGGTAGAAGGACAATGTAGATTTGGGGAGAGACAGGTAAGGCTCTCTGTACGCATTCTCACTATTGGGAGATGCAGAGGTGAGTCATCTGCGTTGTATAATAACGCAAGCACAAGGAACACAGTCCTCAACAAAGTCCTTTTAGAATTAGCCACATGACAAATTGAATTTTAAAGACAAAAGAAAATGGCATTAGGAGGAAAGAAGCAGCAATGACTAGAGTCCTTAATTTGATGCCAATGATATCTCAAAGTAAGCAGTTTCCCAGAGGGTTGTCAGAGATGTGAAATGAATTGTAAGAGCTGCTTTACAGGCATCTGTGTGCACACATACCTGCTTACAGCAAGGGAAAAGACAGTGCGTAAATGTCTGGAATATTACATAAAAGCTGTCTGGTAGACTAGGCAGAGCAATTAAAATCCATCTCGCTTAAACGAACCCTGAGTGCAGGTCAAACAAATCTAATTTTTATTGTTCCTTAAGGAGATGTCTGTATAGGAGACAAAAGGGGGATGCGGCCGTCAGGTTAAAAAATCAAGATGCCTTTAAAAAATTAAATGTTCACAATAGTGCTACAGCAAGCTAGATAAATGATATATTACAGTGATGGTTTAAAACTAATTGATGACTAATGTTGTAATGCATTTGTAGCTACACTGATCTATTATATATCTTGGCCAAGCTGAAGGGACACTTCAAGGAGAAAAATTGCTAACTGTTTTAACCTGATGGAACTTGGAGAAAAAATAGTTACTTTAAGAGATAAATTGAAAGGTTGTGACCTCCTAATGTACATCTGGGTCTTGCAATGCAAAATCAAATTATCATTAAATAGAATGTGATCTGTGATGGAATTAAAACAACTACCAACCAGCACAGAAATTTCTGTAGAGGAATACAATAGTGCAGTTTGAGCTGAGACCATTAGCTAAAAAGCTGCCTGACTAAAGAACTGGTGTAACAAGTTGGTATGGAATTGTTTCGCTCTAAAATGAAAGTTCATTTAATTGGAGACTGCAGGAAAAATGTAACCATATTTACAGCAATTTGCATATATAAGGCATTCTATAAACTTTACTTAATTAGTGTATAAATAGTTAACAATTTACCTTAAGTTCTGAATAACGTGTCTCCCTGGCTCTTGGAGGGGAGACAGTAAGCCTCATTTTCCCCTCCTCATTTTTGTCATGCCTGAGGCTCATGCCCACTGGGTTTTACCCTTACAGTTGGAATTCAGAGATGTCAGTCAGGCTCTGCTTATTTTCACATCTAATTCATGCAAAAACCAGATTTCCTCCTGAGGCAGTAAACTGGCCCAGATTTGCTTCAAAGTTTGGCCTAGGTTCAGTGAATGACTCATTTTAACTAAGGTACATCCATCTTCCTGGCTGAAACACAATATAGGAAGCATTGTCAAAGAGCAGATACCCCCTCTAGAACTAGAGCTTACAGATTCAGGACCGTAGAAACCAAAAGTAACAGCTTGTTTCATCCCCTGGATTCCTGTTACCCAATATTAAGGACATTGAGTGGGTGTGATAAGAACATCATTACTCAACCCAGAGTACCAGTGTGGGCTTTTGCATGCTAAACAAGCTGCAAATGGCTGGGATGTATTGATGGAAGCTGAGCTGGGAGGAGTTGCAGTCAGTAAGCCACCGCGGTCATAGTCTCTGTGCAAAATTCTATGGAATAAATATGGCAACAGGTTACAAATGAAGATAACATCGGGGGCCGCTAATAAAATATGGATTACCTTGAAAAGGCCATGATTAAAAGGCCAAAAATACTACTGAGATCCTTAGCCTTACTCTCAACCTCTGGCTTGGTTCTCTTGTAAAGGAGAACAATCTGACAGACAACTCCCACCACAGGTGACACTAATTTTCTTCTGGTTGAGATTAAATTAAGGCAGCAAGAACATGACCAGCCTGTGATATCGTCTGAGAGCAATGCACACCTCTATGATAAATGAACCTTCCAGTGGGAAGGGAATTGCTTGCTCCAAACTCCTCAAAGCCTCCATCTATTTAGACTGCTTCCTCATTTGCATTCATTCGGTTTTGGTTTGAAGCCCAATACAGGCAGCAGCCTGGAAAAATTGTTCTCTAGCTCAAGATGGAGCAGCTGAAGTCTTAATTCTAGAGGTCTTTCTTTTAAAAAGGGACGTTAGTCTTGGGTCAAAATTTTAAGTTATTCAGATAATGCTATTGGTGTCAGTTTTCAACAACATTAGAAACTCAGTGACCCAAGTACCACTGAGCTGATCTAGAACATATATTTTCTCAAATATGATAGAGTCACATCCACAGCTCTATCTGGGGTTTCTTTCCCTTACTAACATATTAAAATAAAGCAACTCCAACAGATACTTTTCCTCCCATATCAAGGTGACTTCCTAAAGCTTGGTGCTGGGTAAATAATTCTTGGATGGGCATTTTTTTAAGGTAGAAAAAGCATACAAAATACCTTTAGATGCAACTTTGAGCTACCAGTTAATTTAAAAGCAATAAAGTAAGGGAAAAAACCTAAATACATTTGAAGCATGGCACTAGCCAATCAGATTGACTGTAATAGGAGCTTGAAAAGGATGAGGTTTTATCCTGGAAAACTTGCTTCGTTCAGTAGAAGCTTCTTCTCCCTCCTCTCAATTCTTAGAGCTCACCTTAAGATTTTTTGGGGGGAAATTTGACTTACAGCAGTAGAATATACAAATCAATGAGTGTACAGAGCTAAAGCATCACTCCATTTGAAGGCAGCAAAAGAGCATGTACAGAGGTGTTGGAACCCACTGGCCTCCCTCCCCAAACCCTGTCACCAGCTTAGGGGGGTCTGTAACGGCCCATGTGCTCTGAGCAACCACACAGAGCTCTCACAGGTAGGGTGCCCATCATGGTGGAGTTGTGCCCTGAGCGCGGGCTTGCTTCTTGGCTGCTGACCCTCAGTGGTCAGGATTCTATTGAGGCAAATGTTTGCAGCCCATGCGATAATTATCTGCCCTCCTAATTGTCCAGTCCTGTATCTCCCAAGATGATGACTTTTCAGTTTTTGTTGTGATGATGGGGACAAGGTGTCAGTTAGAACATCTCATGATATTTCTGTGATTACAACATGCTGTAGGTAAGGAAACTCTTCCCGTGTTTGGTTCATACACATAAACAACGATTCTGTCAGTTCTTGGAGAGGGTGGAGTTATGTACCCAGTCTCATACTCCTACTTTTGAAACAATCAGACATAAAATAGCCTAAAATAAGAGTGCAGTTACTGTTCATTTCCTTCCTCAATTTTTTATCTTGCTTTATAACAACATTTCCTAGCTGTGGCTGACAAATAGGGCAAAAATGTACAGTATTTTTGGTTTTTTGTTGTGTCTTGCTTTTTATTTCACTTTCAGTTTTTCAGCCTGGTCAATGATTCAAAAAGTTCATTAAAGCTGTGATGCTTTTATCATTGCTTCAGAAAGACAAACTCCAAAATCCAAATGTTAGCAACCAGAATGTGATTTTAAAGAATGCTTAAAGCAGTTTCATTCTGCTGCTTGTACTTAACACTGGAAGAAACTCTGAACTGCAGCCGTCTTCTGTGCCAAAAGGTTTTTTAACTTTTGTACACATATTTCTGTATATGTTTTCATTTACTGATAGCATTTGATCCATTTGATTTATACTAAAGCTTTATGATTGTCAGTTCAGTGTAAAAATGCAAGTAGGAAGTTTAAAATGTACCTTTGATTGTTCTATCATTTTCTATGTTCTTTCTAATATTATGTCAGTAGTCTAAAGGAGTTTTTGTTGTGATGCACTGAATATTCTGACTTGTAAGAGACCTTAACATTGGGTATATCATTTACCAGTTCACTGCTGTCAAAAACTACTGCATCCTTCTTTCCTCTTGACCCAAGCTTGATTAATCTTTCCATAGTTTGGTTCTGATACAATTTTGAAACAGTGTTGATTTTCCCAGGAAGCCTTAAGAACATAGGCATCTGCTTCATGCTGTTTGGGCAGCTCAAACAACTGCAGAGGGAATGGAATAATCTCCCCCAGACCTCTGACAGCATCACATTTCCACTGTTTGCACACACCCACCCACCCACATGGTGCTGGGTATGTGTAGCGCTGGCAGGAAGAGCTGGGGAGACTCCTGTTTTCTTGGCCATGACCTATGATGCTGCATGATTTTAGCAAAGACCAGGTTAGTTCTGGGAGGAGGGATGTGTTACAGCTCTTTTTCTGTGATTCTGCACAGAAGTTTTCAACATCAGTGAGCACATCAGTGTGTATATTCTGATTTCTATCTGTCATGCAAAGCATAAATTCAAAGCACTATGTGAGATCAATCATGCCCCAGCTATTTAAAGTTACCTAAAATGTTGGAGAATTAATACCTTACATTTTTCTCCAGAGTCCTGAGTGGTGCAGGCATTCTGTTAATCATAAATTACAAGCTCAGGCACATTAAGTTTGTAAAATAGATTTATATAACAAAGATGAACCAGAATTAACCAGATCCACAAATGTCTTTCTACTCACAGCTGCCTACAGTTGTTTCATTACATTTCTTTGCGTTTTATCCTGTTTTGCTGTGACCTCCTACTGGCAATGTATCTGTAAGGAAAGAAAAAAAAAAAGCAAGACATTCTAACGTGTAAGACATACAAAATCCTGTGACGTTTTCTAATATGTGAATATTCCTAAATTCCAGACTAAAACATCCCTCCAGCGGTTTCTTTTACAGACTTTCCTTGTTCCAGAAACTTGGCCTGAGTTAGGAGGAAGACCCATAACTGTCCCTTAAAAGTTGAATTGCATCAGTGTGGGTAAGATGTTGGGTGAAATTCCTTAACGGTGTAATTCCATGAAAATCAGAAATACTACACCAGTGCTGAATCTGTGCCCCATGGTATAAAATTACCTCCCTAAAGGCAAGACTTTTGGAAACAGTATCATATTTTAATTATAAGCAGACAATTTGTTTTGGGTTGTATACAGAGCATGAAAATCTAACTGCTGTAAGAACGAGCTACATATATGGTGATTTTATTCCTCTTTCTAGTGCTGTTTGGTTTATTTTTGTATGATTTGCAGGTGGCTAAATGATCCTATAAACTGCTTTTTACATACTTGAATAAGCCCCTGTTGAATTTAAGATTTTAAAATATTACAGTGCTGGCTTTAGAACATAATTTGTACATTTTTCAATGAGTTTTAAGAGAAAGGCAGCATGTTGTTTATAAAATGGGAAGTCCAGACTCCAGTTAACAATCTTACCCTCGGAGAACAGACAATTATATTTTTTACAAATTAACAGATGCTGATGGTACTTTGCCTCCCATGATTGTTTTCACTAGTGTCTGAATTCAAAGGGCAAAATAGGATCTGTCTGTTGTAGAAAATCTCCAGCATGGCAACAGGACATGCCACTGGAAGTGTGGTTGAGCTTTCTTCAACCCTTGTCCATGCTGGCTGGATTTTGGCACCACTGTACGATATATCACCATTGTAACAAACTGGTTCATGTAAGCTGGTCATATTCTATGGAAAAAGTCTTGAAGGGATGTTGCAGAAAAATATTTAACCTCTGTTAGTTATTTTTCATGACATGTAAGGTATTGAGAAATCTGAGGAGCTCAACAGATTTTCACAGCTTGGCTTGTGAAATTCACTTCCAGCTCAACAGATTGTGTTTTCACAATTTTGCACGTCTGGATTTTGGCATAGTTCTATGATAGAAGTTGTCTCTGGCAAATCTGCCTCCCAGACAGAGCGGGGCAGTATGTCTGCTCCTGGTCAGTGAGAAGTCCAGTCCTGTCTGTGAGTTGTAACCTGCCTGCCCTCACCTATGTAGTTTCTGTTCCCCGAGGCAAAGGCTGCACAGCTGTAGTTGGCACTGACATCATGTTAAAATCATATTTCTAATATTTAAGGAGTCTAAAGGGATATGCAAAAGTTGCAGGGGTATCTGTGCTGTGTGTTCACAGGCTAATCCTGTTCTGGGGAGCAAACAGAACATTTTCACATGCTAACAACATGATGGGTACAGCAACAATGTGTGCAAAGACTACTGAGCACCCCCTCTGCTACACCACAGCAATGGGCTTCTTTTCTGGCCAAGCACTTGGGCAGGGAGGGGGTCTTCTCCTTAACCTAATCTGTGGGGATCCAGCAGAGGGGAACTGGTTGATGAAAACATGACTTTAAGCCAGAATGTTTTCAGCATTCACACCACAGAAGGAGAGTTTATGAAGGTGGGAAGTCATGCGCGTTCTTACTTTGTCTATCGCTGTTTGTCAACAAAGTCATCCTATTTTCCCACAAGGATCACATGGTGTCACAGAACTTCACTTATTCTTACGGCATGGGTAGTGTGGTTTCAAAAGAAAAATCCCTGTGCTGTCTGGAATACTCAACTGTTGGGTACCAGGGTCAGAAAACATCCTGCCTGCTGTGAACGTTAGAACAGAGCAGCCCTGACCCAAGTGCCAAGTGGTTTTTTGGAAGGCTGACTCCCCTGAGAATAAAGGATGTTGGTACCCAGCCAAGAGGGCAGGCAGGAACAGGCCCTGGGCAAGACACTGGAATTTTGGTGGAGCCTAAAATATTGCATGCTTGTTTGTATCAGGTTCTGACTTCTGTATTAAAAGGTGAGCTACCCAAAATGTAAGGAAATGGGTCACAAAAGGATAAAATCTGAATTATTTTTCTAGCTATATTTAGAGCCATGTAAAACAGCGATTTCCCTTTTTGGCTGCTCTAGTGTCTAAGAGTAACTTAATATCTCTGTTAAAAACAGAAGAAGTCCCCCAAAGGAAATTTCCTTTTTTTCCTACTGTACAGTCAAAAATCCCTTCTTGTCGTTGCATAGTACTGAGTTGTTTTTTATTTCCCTATTTTCCTGTTTGAATGAATAGTCCTAGCCTAATGACTCAGTAAGCATTTAATCCAGAGTATTCCCCAGCTTCTATTTCCTAGACCAGTGTTATACTGCTTCTTAAAAATGAGATTGAAAACCACCCTCAGGTGCTTGTATTAACTGCCTAAGCAAGCACGTGTTACACGACCCTGTATAAATCTTTTCTTTCCTTCAGTTGTTATGCTTATCAATACCTAAGTAAGCAGAATTTTTGAATGCTCAGAGATCCATTTCTGCTTCTGTAAGTAAAAGAATTTGCTTATCTGTTTGTTTTGTTTTGGTAGATGGATGTTTTAGATGAAGTTTTCTGCATAGAAATCCTTGAAAATGCCACACATAAGTGGTAAAACTGCAAAAGAGGAGGAGATTGTATATATAGATAGATTTTATATTATTCATTTCCTCTTTATCTTAAATTCAGAAAGTTTTGTGAGAGAATAGGTTACATCCCTTTGTGGCTTTATTTCTAGTGTTGCAAAGCAGCTCAGTAGCCAGCATGGCTACTCTCTAAGCTTCCACCTCCTCTGAAACAACTTAGGTAAGGTGAAGTTGTCCTAGCGGTACTACTTATGCCATCCTTGGCCTCACTGAAGGCTATTGGATGAGAACATGCCCTAACCAGTCTCTCTTTTATCTGTGCTGAAGTTTGGCACTGAACCTGCATACGAACTTTTTTTTCCCCCTGTGGTGGTAGTTTCAGTTATCAGTATGTACCCATGCTTTCTGATTTGGGGCCCAAAAGAAAGCCCCAAAGCCATTTCGGTTCAGCCTCTGGGGTTGAAGTGCACCCCACTGGACTGAAAGATCTTGTCTGGTATATTTGAAAATCCTGAGTCACTGGATTCAGAAATGCCAACAATTTTTCCACTTACTTATTTTTGCAAAATGCCCTCTTGATTGCAAAGCTAGGCCCAGCTTTTGCATTTCCAGCACGGCTATGGTGGGCAATTCAGCAAGACATTCTGCATGTAGTTTTCTACTGAGGTGTCTCACTTGTGTACATGCACGCTCCTGAAATGACGGTTCACACTAACATTCAACAGGAGGCTGGGATGCTGGGCCAGAGCTTGCATCCAGGGAGGCCAAGAGACATTTTTGAGTTTATCTCAGTGGAGCAGGACTGGATCTTTATTTCCTTGACCATGCTGGAAAATGTTCATTCTCTTTCCCCTTCACACACATATTTTCTTTTTGTTGTAGAATAAATCACTTGTCTTTATCTCACTCACCATTCACCTCTCTCTTTGATTGCAGTTAATGGAATTGTCACCTTTATGTACTTATGTTCCATTTCTCAACCTGTCTGGACTTTGGCCTCCAGAGGTTACCACTGCTAGTGAAGTAATATGATTAAGTGAGTCTTTTTAGACAGATTTATGCAAGATTTCTTCTCCAGCAAGTGTCACATCTAGTCTAGTTCTGCAAAAGAGAATATTTCAAAGATGCCAGCTGTCATCTAAAACCACTAAATTGTTCTGCAGTGCTGGTTGAGAGGACTGCAGGCCATCTCAGAGCAATGCTGATTTACGCTACCTGAAGCTGTACCCCTACAGCTTGAAATACAGGCTTCTGTTAATAATGAAAAAAAAAGAATGTTCCTGTCTCACAGAAAGCACATTTAAAATGGAATTTTCATTAGTTACTCTGTAATGAAAAGGCAAAAGGCTATATTTTAAGTGAATCTGTCCAGAATCTCGGAAAAAGAGGGAAGTTATTTGAAGCAGTAATATCTGAAGCAAAACTACAACAGCCACACTCTAAACAGAAAAATGTGGTCTTGTGTTCCATTTAAGGTATATACATCCACAATATATTTTCAAGTTTATAGAAAGATTTTGAAATTATAGAGGATTCACTGCACACCTCTACTTTTCTTGCATTTGATATGAAGCACAAATTAATCACCATTATTCTCCACTAATGTAACACCTCTTAACCCTCGGCTTTCAGAATATTTCAAAGGAGTAATGAATTAAGCCTCATGTGGTCTTGGCAATATGTGATAATCTAAAGTTTGATCTTTCATTTAAAATAAAAGCATTTTCAGGACTTTGGTTTTGGAGGCTGGAGATCTTGTAACTGTTCTTGAAAATATCTTCATTTGTGAGCCCCTTGGAAAGAAAACATGTGAGTGCTAGAGAAGTGTAACGAAATAGAAAAATGCATTAAGGAAAAGTTAATACATTTGTCTGTACTTAGACAGTTTTTAATTTTTTTCCCTACTATTTACTGGAGAAAAATGATCAGGATAAATTGAGATACTAATGTGATATAGGTGTAGAAAAGGCAAAACGATCCCTTTCTGTAACTAAAAGGGTGCATAGGGAATTATTATTGCCACTGTCAAGTCACTAGCAAGACATCATTTTGAACGTTACACATTATGTTGGGCTGTGATCACTCATGTTCAGAAAAGATGAATTCTAACTGAAACAAGTGCAGAGAAAGCTTATTAGATAATCCAAAACTTGCACTTACGAAAGAAAATGTAAATGGTTGATGTTTAACTTGGCAAAACAAAAGTTAAGAAAGGATGTAAATGGTGTCTACCTATACACTGTGGGAGGACAAGCATTATTTGTATTAAAAGAAAGTGTCAGCCATCTATGAATATACAGAGGACAGAAATAATGATGTTTGATTTTAATGAACAGAGGAATAGGTTTCTGGAGCAAAACAGCAAAGAAAGGAGATAGTTGGGAAGGCAAAGAGCAAGAGCTATAAACGGGAGCTGTCTGGGCTTCATTTTACTGCTTTTCAGTTGAACAAAACATTTTGGTATATCCACAGTCACAATACTTTGTTTTGGGTCACTGAACTAACATGAAACAGCTTGTTTGTGTCTCTGAACTTAATACTGTCCGTGCTGCACTTCCTTGGTCAGAGTGGTAGCCTTACGCTACGATTTGTTCCCAGGCCTGTGTGCCTGGACCGGCCTGACTCAGATCAGGATGTACATGTCTCAGAAGAGAGAAATTTGCATCCCACTACAGGAGGTGCAGACCTCCCAGGGAGCAAAGCAGACCATGAGAGCACACGCTCCCACCGTGGAATGAACTGACTTGGAATTACAGTCAGGAGGGTGGTATCTATTCAAAGCAAGACATTTGGACTAATGCAAGAAAACTCAAAATACTTCAGTTTGGGTCTAATGTCCTTTCCTACCCTGCCTAGACGCAAGGTATTCCCAGTGGAAAGTCGATTTTCACCCAGAAGATTTCAGTTTTGTAGAAGTAGTGTTTTCCATCAGAAAATCATTCCAACGGAAAATTACTAACTGGTTCTAATACAAAGTGACTAGAGAAGCTCTCAAAATGATTCAGTGGCAAAGCTGGAATGAGAACCCACAGCTCCTGACCACAAACCCTGTGCTCTAACCACGAGACAACACTCATCTTTCCCTGAGCAAGGTTGTTCCTGCAGTATTTCTGCCTGGGCCAAAGTGGGAAAACTGTGGAAATGTTGCAAGAGAGCTTTTTGCTACACGATTTCCTGCTGTAGAATATTTGGGGGATAACGGGAAAAATCCCCAGTGGCTCCCTGGGGCCTCTTCAGAAGTGTTTGGACATCATGGGAATGTGAGGGTTTCCATCCGCTCCTCCCTACGTGGGTTGTGGAGGGACATGGTGGGGTCTGGTCCTACCCACCGCTGTAGCCGCAGCCACTGCTGGCCTGTCTCTCTGTTTTCAAGGGATGCATTTGAGGGGATACTACTACTGCCCTGCCCTGTCCTCCATTTTAAGGAAACCTTAAATAAACTCAGGGTTTATTCCTCACATCAGGAATTTTACAACTTTTCAGGTAAAACTCGCAAACGGAGTAACCCCATGCAGCAAATCTAACTCACGGCCTGCAGTCCTGTTTCATTTATTTAAGAAGCGATTATATATTTATGGGTCAAGGTGGGGGATGTCCTCAGTCC
The DNA here is from genome assembly GCA_026212715.1 of Elanus axillaris. Taxonomy (NCBI): domain Eukaryota; kingdom Metazoa; phylum Chordata; class Aves; order Accipitriformes; family Accipitridae; genus Elanus; species Elanus axillaris. The sequence goes on along the minus strand of JANZLQ010000095.1, from coordinate 4,590,391 downwards.
AGACATACCCTTCTGCTTGTTCCCCTGTACTTATTCTTCCCTTGGCTCTCGACGTGGCTTCTTGCACCACTTAAATGCTAAATGCTTCTGCAACCCCCAGTACTTCTGCAGCCTTGCAGGAGAACAGGGCTGCGGCTGAGAAATATGATATAGCAACAACCCCTTCAACGAAAAGAGCCAACCCCCCTCCTTGTTTCTGTTTTATTCTCTTTTAAATAAAGGAGAAATACGATTCCCTTTCCGAGGCAAAAGACTCGTATCAGTTGAATTCCTGACAGGGCGCAGTGCACTCCCGCCTTTCCAGGGCAGTGCAGCTTGACAGCTATGCCTAACACACAGCAGATCCCTTTAACAGCGCTGGGGGCGAGCTCCACACGCGGGCCCCCAAATGCAAACCAGATGCCGGCACCGGCCGGCGCAGCCTTCAAAGGCGAGCGGGGGAGGTTTAGCCGCTCCCGCCTCCCCTTCCCCGCCCCGACGGGGGACGGCAGCGCAAGCGCGGCCGGGACCGGGGAGGCGCGGAGGGGGGAGCGCGGCGGGCTTCCCGGCAGCGGCCGGCGGTCAGGAAATTGCCCTGTCAGGAAAAGCGCGGTTTCTCTAGCCCGCTCCCTGCGCAGCTAATATAGTGTTTCAGTTTGGACAAGTAAGTGACTGACGCCAGCCAAGACCCGGTGGCGACTAGCCGCGGCCGGGCGGGCTTCTCCGCCAAGCAAGGCGGGCGCGGTCCCTGAGGGGAGCGCGCTCCCTCAGCCCCGCGCGCGCCGCCGCCGGCCGCTGTGGCCGTTAATGGTGGCGGCTCGGCCCGGCCCGGCCCGGCCAGGCCTGCCCGGGCGGGCAGCCGGCCCTGCTAGGCCC
>JANZLQ010000095.1:4568080-4583383 GCA_026212715.1 Elanus axillaris | reverse complement strand
TTGAGACTGCATTAGAATGGGGGGGGGGGGGGCATTTGGGAGGGTTTTGGTGGAACAATCTAGGTATTATGGGACTGAGAGTTGGGGTCTGATTCTACTACAAAAATGAGGTCTCTTCCACTATTTGAAGCTCTTTTTCCTTGTTCTAAGACGAGAGAAAGCTCCACAGAATTTACCAGAGAAAGGATGAAATAATCTAGAAGTGTGTGGTTTTTAGTGAAGAGGCATACTTTCCAGCTTGTTTTTTATTTATTCCAGTTTTGTTATTGTTAACACAGTCCTCACATTCCTAAGACACAGATCTCCTGCATGTACGTGTTTCTGTTTTGGGAAGGGAAAAGGGGAGATGAGGTGTGCTTTTGTTTCTTGTTTTTTGTTTTGTTTGCTGTTGGGTAGCTGAAAAATAAATGCTTGTTTATAGTTATAGCATAGTCCCTAGGGCATTTAAGGGTATTATTCTATATTAGTACTGCCCTTCAATGCAGCATTAGAATTCCTCATCTGCTCCCACTTTCCCACACAGACATGTGCCTTCTTTGTCTCTTCACATCCAAACAGGAAGTAAAGATCCTGGAAGAGGAAAGGGAGTTCATTGTCTTCAAGAAGAGATTGCCACTTTACCACCACCACCAGCACTTTCGTTAAGTTTACTGTAACCCTAGAAAGCCAACAAAGTGCTGAATTTCCAACATAATGTCAAAAGTGCTTCTTTTGTTTTATTTCCTTTCTACAATTGAAAAACAGCTTTTATTTAACATGTTTAGATCTTTTCACACTAAAATCATGAAGCCTAATTTGAGCCTGTTAGTCTTTTTCTCAGTAATCCATAGGAAAGCACAGCTGCACTACTAAAAAATACTGTTTATCCATGATCGCTGGGTCTGGGCAGCCTGTAGCATTCCAAAGATCAAAGTTTAAAACAGACGTGCCAGTCCTTTATAATTCTTTGTATTTAAGCACACGATACTGCAAAATCTATACTTGCCACTGATAAATACTTCTGCTGAGCTTCGGCCTCCATGCATGTGAGTATGCAGCCTTCCTCTACTGTAGCTTTAACAGAAAGGTATGTCCTGGCAATTTGATAACCATGAAGTAAGGTAGGACAGACTGAGTTTAGTAGTGAGTTATAATTAATCAGTCATCTGGTTGCTTAGTCATTCCTTTTTAAATTAAAGTAAATAGTGTTAAGGATTTTCTTTTTTTTTTAAAGAAATATTTTTGCAAATGACAGTTTCACCCCTCCTTTTTTTCATTGCCTATGTGGGAAAACTAGCACATTTGTTTAAGGCCAAACTGGGAAGTCTGTGGTTTCCAGCATGCACATTTTGAATAATATTTATACAGACTATTATTTAATGGGCCATATAAATATTTATCATATGCTGTAGCCCTTTGATCATAAATGCTTGTTTGAAAAGCCATTCTGTCCCTGCTGTGATTTGCAAAGAAAGAGGCCATTGCTGTTTTAGTGCTTGGAGGGAATTTTGGCTTCTTATTCTGACTTAGCAGTTATAGTCATGGACTAACATGGCAAGCTGGACATGTCTTTTAAAAATTATTTTTTTCCCCTCTCTGTTTGCAAATTCAAATAATAAGTTGTGAATATGAGGTCCTAATTCTGCAATGGACAGACAAAGCTGTATGGAAGTTTTGGAGGCCTTTTTCTTGGCTGCAAGAAGCCAGGCTTTCTGAGTTAGATACTTAAAGGGTATAAAAGGTAGTGGTATTATCACCACTGCTTTCCACCACTTGGGAACTCTGTAAACATGCATCATCCATGCATCAGATATTTTGATGTCTTGTTAGGAATATTGCGCTTAAGGAATTGACCTGTCTGACTTTGCCTTTTAGACTTTTTATATCAATCATTTTTCTGCTTTGCTGTTTTCCTCATTATTGTATTGACTGCAGAAGCTGTATGCTAAGAGTCCAGTAGATACAAAATCCAAATCAGAGTTTTCTTTGCACAAAAAAGTTTTCTTTGCACATGGCAATGAACGTTGGTGTCCAGATTCCAAAGCAAGAATTTTGTGCTGGGACCTTCTTCTACCTCTGAACTCCATTAAAGAGTTTCTTCACTTCTGATTTGGAGCTTCCTCTTGTACCAAAGGAACCTTCTGTAAACAAAACTGAATGACAACATTCCTCTTTGAATTCTTACTAAAGTACTTTGGCTAAATATTTTTCCACCATCCTCACTGCTGAGTTCTTAGGTTCTCAAGAAATACCTTTAGGCAGAGTCCCTAATTGGTGACACTTATGACCTAGAGATGACAGTGCTTTTTGTGGATCTGGTTGACAAGTAGGTGGCATACCAAGTGATTGGTATTCCAGAAAAATCCTTGGCATCAAATTATGTTTTGCGAGCAGATCAGATCCTACTGCAGAGATGCTATACTTTGAACAGCCTTGGTAACTTAGTGCTTGTTGTGCTTGAAAAAAGGATTAATATTTACTTTTAGCCTTTTTTTCACAAGATACTGAAATACTGCTTTGTAAATCTAGGTTAGCTTAACTCAGAGAAAGACCAGTTAAAATAGGTTTGTGGTTCTTGTTTTTGGACTCTGTCACTTAACTCTTTCTTAGGTCCACTGATTTACAGAAATAAAATAGTGGATATGCATAGACTGATATGTACTGCTTGAGCATATAAACAAATTCTGCTTCCCGTGCAGTCACTCACACATGCACATCCTGGTTGCTTAGTAAGGAAAAAAGGAAAGTAAATATTACATCGGTTGGATTTGGTTCCAGGTTGCAAATGTTTGTGGGAAGAATCCAATGCAAAGCCATAATTTTAACTGCTGAGTAGGAGGTACTATGAGCTTAATTCTCTAACATCTGTTAAGCTTGTTCTCTTAAGTAGCAAAAACACATTAATGAGCTAAAATCAAGGCTGCCATACAAGCAAGAGAAATGAAAATTTAGAGTAATATTGCATGTGTGTGAGAAGGAGACAGGATGCAAAATACTTTTTTTGCTATTTGTATTTTGTGAAAAGCAAGAAAGGTTTGCCGATGTTTAAAACAAAAAAATAAATCTGCTTTGCAGCTTGTGGTTTATTCTCATCTTTTTATGAATCAGCAGCTGAAGGCAGTGCCAAAATAGGGAAAACCAGGGAAATTTGTGAGATAGTATCAGGAACAGTCTTACAGTCTTAGGAATTTCTTTATGGTAAAATTTCTTGCAAGTAGCTAGCAGCATCTGCAGCACCTGCAGCCAGCCTTTTAAGCTTTAAGGAGATGGAGTGCAAAATTTAAAAGTGAACATCATCTGCTGAAAAGAATGTCTTAAAACTGCTTTTATGGCCAAGGGCTAAGAGGAAGATGCAGAGTGCTGTAAGTAACCCCAGCTGACAGATGCAGTATTAATCACTGATATCAGGCGAATTGTCCTCTCTGTGACAGAGGCATTAGCTTTTGTTGGTCAGACCAGGTCATAGAGCCAGGGCCAAGAAAATAAAGCGAGCTTTCTTGCCAATATTCCTAGGTGTTAGACTCATGGCAGACCATTATTTTTAGCTGATAGCTCATTGCTTGAAGAGATGACCTTGCTTAACAAGATTAGTATGTATTGCACCTGATCTACTGGACAGAATCAGTATGCGGAAAGAGAGTAGCTAGTACTTCCATCAGGACTGCAATATGCTCTGTAGCTTTGATTTTTTTCTAGTTTCTGATATTGGTAGAAGCTGACAGTCTATACAAATTCCTCTAGTGACCTACTCATGATGTGTGCAGAATTCAGTGTGATAACTGCTTTGGTTTGTACCAGGCTGCCTAGGAGCTTTAGTGATGGACAGAACTCCCTCATGCTAATACCATCCAAGCAAAGAACAAAAATATGGTCCTGGGCCACCAGCAGTAGCAGTCTAATCATGAAATGACAGATTCAGGCAGTACAAAATGATTGTATGGGACAGGTTATGATAACAGATCTCCACAGACTAACCACATTTCTATGAACTAGTTAAAGGGTAGGATGAGGGGAGGCTGGGTAATTTTCTTTAGCCAAGGTGTTGGCTTATTCTGTTTTAAGTGCAAATGAAACTTTGTCCTAATTCAGTTGTTACACTGATAAGGGACTGATTTTTTTTTTTTCTGCCATTTTTTCACCTACTACCTCTAACCCTCAGTGATTATAGGTTTGTAATAGCCATCAACAGCAGTGGTTATAAGCCAACCATAGATGTGAACAGCCACTTAATTGTGCCAACACTATGTTCAAACTGATGCCCAAGGATAGATCTTGACCTGTACTCAAGATGTTTCCGGGAGTTAAAAAAAAGGCTTGGTTTTCTGTCTTGTAGAAATAAAACAGGTAAGAAACATTGCTTCCAAAGTTGAATACAGTTTACATGGCTATATGATCAGCTATTATTGTCTGAAGGTAGAAAGAGGACTGTCACCATTTTCTGTTCCACTGCTTTTTCTATCAGGCTTTTGGTATACTTTGCCACTAAACTCTAGTTTTGGTTTTGCTTTTTTTTTTTTTTTTTTAAAGTATTAATTTGAAATGTGAATAATTGTATTGTTCTTTACTAAGCAATATTTTCCAAATCTTTCCCCCTTTGCGTATGCTGCTCCCTCTAACCAACCCATTTTCCATATACAGAAGTAATCCAGGTCACTTCTTTGGGAGAGATGGGCTGTTTTTAAGTAAAGCCATTTTGGTGCTCTGTAAATACTGTGTATTCATCAAGTTATAATTGATCCATTTGTTGTCTGGAAATCAGAAGCTATGTGTCAGCTGAGTTTTGTGTGTTTCAGAGGCTTAATAGAGTCATACAACCACTAAACTTGGTACTTGTCTAACATTTCAAATACTTTGTATCAGCTCTTACTTAGAATTATCCCAGCTTGATTAAAATGTAAATAGTAACTATTAATTAAGAACAAACTGTGAGAAATTTAGTACAGTGCATTTGTCACTGTATTAAATGTCAAATAGTTAAACATAAGATAGTGAAATAAGCAACTCATTGTGAATAATTAAATTAATTAACTTAACCACACTTTGTTCTTGTAGGTTGTCAGAGAGTAGGCAGAGATTTCCTGGGATGCTCTCATAAGTCAACACATTTTCAGCAAATAATCTTCTGAATCTTTAAAATTGTGTGGATTGATGGTGGACAGTTCTTAAAAACCTAACTGGTTTGTTTTTCAGGTGGTTTGTTTTTTTTGTTTTCTTTGGAGGGCTCAAAATTGGGTAGTATGTATCAGATTGTCATTTAGCTATTTTAATTATCACCATCACACCAGTTTGGGGTTTTTTTTTGAGATTCTGCAGAAATTCAGCCTCACTCACTGTCTCATTCAGCAGTAATATGCCACTCGAAAGCTGGTTGGCTCTATGGGAGGCAGCAGCTGTTGGCTCCTTGTGCCTCTTCAGGTCAGGTTTCAGTGGAGCCAGGCACACCACCCCTTTCACTACTTCAGGAATATAATTTGTTTGCATTGAGGCAATGACATATCTGTGGTGGTTCTTGCTGTCTTGTCCAGAGGCAAGTCCAACTTACCAGGCATCAGCAGCTTCCCCATCTGCCAGAATGCAGGAAACCCCAGGAGTCTCTGGGTTGAAATTCCCTTCTATGTAAAGCACCAGCTCCTGATTGCTGCTGAGTTTGGAATTGTACCCTTTCCTTCCCTTTCTATCTCCTTCCCTGTTTTTCCCTTTATGTAGACATGATACTGTATGACCACAGCTCATTTCCTTGATTGTATGAATGCATGAACTTCATCATAGCATACATATTCTTACATGCAAATTTGCAATTTGCTTTTCAGGGGCTTCTGTGTCATGCAACTTACATGCAAACATTTGAAGAAAAATGATACAACTAGTGCAAGGCTTGAAAACTCAAATTAATTAAAAAATGCCAAATGAAGACTTGCTGCAAAAAAAGAGTAATCAAGCAAAGTGCCTGTACAGCATCTCTTTTCCATTGTCAGTCATTTTATCTGGTTTTAACCCCTTTTTTTGTTTTCCCCCAACAGGTTTTATTAAAAATGCACAGTAAGAAGCAGACTCCAGTAAAATACTACATTGGAATTGATGTTGGGTCAGCAAGTGTTCGTGCAGCTTTGGTAGACGGGTTTGGGACAGTAGTGGCACATGCAGATCAGCCAATCCAAATTTGGGAGCCCCAACCAGACCACTATGAGCAATCCTCTGCAGACATATGGGCTGCCTGTTGCTCAGTCACAAAGGTATGCAAAGAAAAAGAAAATGAAGGAGATACGTGTTGCAGGTAGCTATTAAGCGTTTTTAAAGTTTAAGGTCTTACAGTCGCTGGCCTTTAACATTCAGTTCTGTGCATGTTGTATTACTGTATAACTTGTAACCATCCTTGTATATTAAAGGCACCTTGAGGATATGGCTGACGTAGCCTCACAAGGTTCGTTATATAGGTGAGGAGCTGAAAGCCAGAGTGAAAGAAGCTTGTGCTGCAACTGAAAGTAGAATGAAGGGCCTTCCTTTGTGCTGGTGGCTCAGGGCGAGGACCTACTGCCTTCAGGATTCACATATGTGGGTTTGATTCACTGGTGTATATTCTAGCCATGAGACAATTCTTTGAGGAGTCAAGGTTGCTCAGAACCTGGTAATGCATATATTTAAAGATGTGCATTGTGCTGCATTGGAGTCACAAAGGAGCCTTTATTGTAGATATATTGTAATATGATTTGTGGATAGTGCCTAACATAATGTCTGTTACCTGTCATCCTCATTATAAGAGGATCCAGTATTGTAAGACCAAAATAAATTACATACATTTGTGGATAGTATCAAGCATAAAGCCAGATTGAAATAAAACTTACTATAAGGGAAAATTTGTACCCTCTCATCCAAGGATCTGCCTGGACATGCTCGTGGTAAAAGTAAATTAGTGACCTTGCTTGGCAGTGCATGTGCAGGCCATTTCATCTTTCTTAATAAAGCCTCAGCCTGCCATACTCTAAGGTTAGCTTTTTAAATATTCATGATATGCTTGGTAATTTGCAGATGGACAGTTCACCCATTCTTTTGTTATTGATCAGCCTTTTCAAACATTAATGAGCTTGGCTCTGCAGAAATGCCCTGAGATGAAGGAGACGAGGTGAGGGGGAATGAAGGAAAAGAAGGGAATGACAGGAGTGATAGGGAGGAACAGCTTGATGTTAAAGCAGAGCAAGTCTTTTATTCTGCTTATTTGATTTTTCTCTTTGTGAATTGCTTTGTTCTTGCTCTGGACCTCTTTAAATACAGTCTCCTATATGTAAACAATACAATACTGTCTCTGAAACTATAGCTTTACAGACCCAGTAAGAGACCGGCACTGTAGCAACTCTAGTGAAAGTATTTCGTTATAGTACTAATTAAAATAATATTTTTACTGTTACTGAGAAGTGGCAGTTTATTATTGCGTTACATTTTAGGTGTCTTGCAACCTCGCTTGGCACTTAATCCATGTGGGTGTTGTGTTTTTGGTTTATTTCCAGTGCTGCTGAAGGCCATGAAGTTCTGACCTTTTGCAGTAGTGATTTTTTTTTTGGAAAATCTTCCAAAAAGTATGCTGTCCAAACTCTTGGTAGCAGAGCTTTTGAAAAGGTGTACATTGTAGAGGTGTTATCACTGCTACAGGTTTTAACCAACTTTATTTCTGGGACCCTTCACTATTGCAAGACAAAAAGCTGTGGTATATTACCAAAGCAATTCTAGAAGATCATTGCTTCCACAGGTGGGAACTGTGTGAAGTAACTGATGGAAACACTTGGCCCTAATCCTGTGTCCATGTTTCACCTGCAGCTCAACTCTAGACTTTTAGAAAAGAGAAAATTAACATTGCTAGTTTTCTGCTGCCTTTATTTTCTGATGTTTTTGTTGTTCCTGCTTTTATCCAGGACTGTGGTTAGTAAGATTATAAAAGCTATTAATGAGCTTTTCATGGACCTTTGAAATCAGTTTTGAAAGCCAAAGAATTTTTGATAATTTGGTGTGTTTTTTGATTAGAGGTGTTAAAGAATACTTAAAAATTTCAGAGTTTGAGCTTGCATTTCTAATTTCTAACTCATTTTCTGTACTCATTAGTTCACATGGTACCTGCATATATATTGATATATTTGTATTCATGTGTGTTTTGTATATTTGCAGAAAGTTGTCTGTGGAGTAGATGCTAGCCAGATTCGAGGGGTTGGTTTTGATGCTACATGTTCCCTTGTTGTTGTGGATAAACAGTTCCAACCTCTGGCAGTCAACTGTGAAGGTAGGGCTTCAGCACAAAAATTGGTGTTACTATGCATGTTTTGCCACTGATGTGAGCAAATTTACAATTTCATCCAAATGCCAAGTTATGGGGCTGACTCTTGGAGATGTAGATGATGGAAAACTTTTTTTACAAGACTATTTTTTTTCTGGTTTTACTATTTTAATTCTACTGCAAAATTAAATTTGAGTTGAGAATTAATTACTGTTTGCCTAAATGCTTGGCATCCTAAGATCAAACTCATTCATCTTGGCTCAGAGAGATGACCTCTTAGAGAAATCTATGCTCATTTTCTGTTCTGTACGTTTTCTCCTCCTTCAGACTTAACTAATCACGGCTTTCATAGTGTGTATAAATGCCCATCCACACTGGCTAAAGGAATGCTAAAAATGTTAGTGTTGGTATAGTCTAACTGCTCACTGTGTTGTGGAGCTGCAGGCAAGAGATTCAACTTCTGTATTTTATTATACTGGTGTTCTGTCTTGACAAAGACAGTGCTAAACTTCAGAAACAGTCTGACCTTTTTCTAAAAATTTAATTTTTTTTAAATTAGTTTTTGAGTAGATGATTCAGAAGACTCAAGAAGAGTATGTGATGCACTTTTTTCAGTGAAACCCATTTAAGATGAGATGTGTGCTAAATCAGTAGTTACAGAGCCGTAATCACAATTCTGTGTATGTTCCCTTTCTGTTCTCAGATGTATTTGTCATCTCTTCCTATCCTTCTCAAAAAAACAGCTCTGCCCTCAAAATGTCCTTTGCTAATTTAGATGAGATTTTTTATTTTTCAGTTTGAGAGTCTCATACAATCTGTTCAATGCCTAATTATGTCTGGAGCTGTTTTGGTCTATTGAGTCAAAATCAGTTCTGGTTTTTATTCTCTGATATCCCCAAGAACTTTGAGTTTACACAGTGGTGATGTTAAATAAAAAGACAAGAATGCACTGAATACTGTCACACTGGTATGGGCATGCAATGGTGTGGTTTCAGGCAGTCTAATGGTTCTAAGTTGTATTTCAGTCCATGTTAGAAATATTGGTGTGCCTCATACTTCTGCCTTGTCTTGAAGTATGTTTTCAAGATTATGCATGAGTGGCTGTGTCATGAAGTTGAGAGGGCAGTGTGCTTAGCAAGAGAGGAATCTGAAGTGTCATCTGGATTACTGTTCCACCTGTCTAGCAGGTCCTCTGTAGGTTAATTTTGATAAAAAGTGTTTGCTTCTTGTTCTCATGTGTTATGCAGGCTTGCCAAATGCTTCTTCCTTCCACATCCAAAATAAAAGCATTTTGGCAAATTATGCCCCCTGTATTTCTGAAAGGAATTAGGGTAGTTCTTCTCAGAACAATAGAAGAGGAAAGAGAATCCGTGTAACTAGCTAGCTAGCTGACTACCTGAGTTATTTTCAGTTTATAATGCAATTGCATAGTTTTTGTCACATTTTTAGTTCTTAGTCACCAAAATGCTTCTTTACATTTTTAACTAGATATGTGTACTTTGTCAAGAACTTTGGGTTCTTTGAATGAAATATAGTCTGTGAGATCATGGTGTTTCAAAGTTCTTGGATGCTCACGAGCCTGATTGGTTTCAGTCAGCGTTCTCAGTGCTCAGCATGTCTTAAAGTTGGCTCAGAGGGCTAGAATTTTATCTTTAGATATCTACTATGTAACACAAATAGAATTTGAGTTTTCTAAGTAGAAGTGAAAGTGTGAGGCAGCTTAGAGTCTAGTAACTTACAGTACTGAGGTGAGGTTAAACGAGACCTAAAAGAATCTTTCTTTTTTTCCTTTTTTTCCCCCAAGGACAAAACTACAGGAATGTTATTATGTGGATGGACCATCGTGCAGTCAGTCAAGTTGAGCGCATCAATGCAACGCAACACAGGGTTTTGAGCTATGTAGGGGGAGCGATGTCTGTGGAAATGCAGCCACCTAAATTGCTGTGGCTAAAGGAAGTGAGTACACCTAAGACTGTGGTGCATTTTTACTAATGATTAATGCCCTTTGTTAATTTCTGAGAAGGAAATATCTAAAGCAAAAATCTTCAGCCTTAGTGTTGAACCCAAAGGTCTGCAAAGTACGGCCAGCCTTAAGTTGTGATAAAAATGTTTTGAGGTTCTTTTGTTCCTCTCAATTATTTAGAAATATCTTTGATTTTATTGAAATTTAGTGTTTCCTGATTGAAACATTTCATATGCCTTTTTTAAGGCTAGATATACATACGAATTATGGTAATGAATGAGTCCTCAAAGTATCCTAGGATTTAGTTATGCAGGCGTATTTCCTGCTCCAACTACTGTAGCTGGGCATGCTTAGAGAGGTGTAGGTACTACTTCTGGGATGGGTTTATAGCAGTTTGAGAACAGCACTATCTCAACACTGTATCCTGGCCAGAGGTACTGTCTTTGAGGCATTGCATCCAACAGTGAGGGGATGTGTGATGTCTTTGGCTGCTAGTAGAGAAACTGTTCAGTTAGAGCTTCAATTTACTTCTGTCCCATCTGTAGGAAGTAGACATATGTAGAGGGAAGGTGCTCTGTTCATAATGTGGAACTCTACCTCTATCTCTTGTGTTTACATTTTGTATGTAACAAATGACATATGGCCTTTTAATAATAGCTGTCAGATAAAAGGAGAAATGCTTGCCACTTGGATTTTTTGTAACCTCCTCCAGCCTGGCTTTTACATTTGGTCTCAGTGATGCTTGCTGTCATTTTAACACAGCCCAAATATAAATTACTTGCTGCCACTTGCAAGCAGCTAAAGTCTCCTGGCTCTACAAACATGAAATATCATATAGTAACAAGGTGCAGATTGGGGAAAGTCAAAGGAATTAACTGGTAGAAGCAGGTACTGACAGATTAATGACAATAGAGGGTAATTAATGTTGTTTGTAGATGCTATACTGAAAAACGAATATCCATCTACTAGTTCTTTCCTTCTTGAGCTATGAGTATCAGTCATCTTATAAATAATAAAAAGTAAGCTGTAAAAACCTTAAATGAATCCATTGTGTTCAAAACATTTTTATGCTGTAAGGTCTGGAATATCAGTACCTGACTGATCAGGAAAGGCCAGATTATCGGGGGGGTCTCCAAATGGTGTCACCAAGAGATGTAAGTCTATGCTGTGGCCTTAAAGTCCTCTGACATAATTGGTGTAGTAAAAAGGGAGAGCAAGTATTGCAGGGCTTCTTCCCTCCATGACCAAATGGGTAGGGATAGAATTCACCTTACCTTACATGCCAGCCAGTAGCAGAGATTGCTTGGCAGAAGGGCATTACAGGGCAGGGCTTGCTCATGTGTCCCATTTGAGCTCCTGACATATCAGCTAAAGATCATTATCCTTAAGAGAGGGTTTTTTTACCTCAGTATCTGCTTGCTGAGCTGCTCACGTGACAGTTCCTGCATCCTGAGTGGACTAGCAAAGACTTTGTTAAACTGCTTAAGTTTACACTGCTTAACTCGGGCACCTTAAGCAACATCTTACGGTAGTACCTCAGCTAGCTCATGAGAAGGAACAGTAACATTTATTATGGAGTCAGTTGTAATCAGTTGAGATATGGCCATGTAGTGTTAAACTTTGTAGCTTTGGAGAGGTATGTGATGAAGTCTTTGCTTACTGCTTCTATACTTACTGCAAAGTAGGAGGGTGAAAGGAATTGTGTGAGAGTGATGGTTTATTTTCAGTGCCAATCACAGTAATGTGCCTATGTATTACATAACTTTTAGGGCTAGCAGCAAAGGTTCATGTTAGCCTCTGACAGCTAAAATTCAGCCTCACGTAATGCAAGTGTTCTCACTTTTTGCCAAGGAAGGCAAACTTTACAGTAACTTTCATTTTCAGGTTCTCCAAATGAGAGCTATGACACCAGTTTGCACATACGTTGTTATTCAAATGGAGTGTCTTTGAGTGGTCTACAAATAATAAGTTACTTAAGTCTTCTCAGATTCTTTGTTGTTAATATTTTATAGATGGATAAACAATGACCCAGGTATTAAAGGCATGGTCAGGAAAACTACTTATAAAATGGCACTTAATGTCTCCTTCATCTTTTTTGAGTTGTATCATCTTTCTTTTCTGTATTTAGTCTATTTCCTTCCTCCTGATAGTGAACAGTTCCCAGACGTGTGGTAGAGTGATATTTTGATCTAGTTCATATAATACAAGGAAAAAAATATTCTATTCTGATTGCAGGATTATTTCTTAGGCTAGTGATAATGCACAAGCTGGCAAAAAGGAAGTTTGGTTTTCACATCTCTTTGGAGAGTCACAAGTTTAGCAGGCAGAAAGAAAGATATATTTTTTTTTTTTAGTTTGTCCTTTTTAACTGAGAATATCTGAAGGCTTTGTGAAGTTGAAACTGGAATTCCTGTTATGCTTCTATTTAATTGTGACAGCTGGTATTCAGAAAATAGCTGCACTGTACCTGGTTTGCGCAGGCTACATGTTGGGGCAGTTGGCTAGAGGGGAGCTTCATGGGCATAAAACTAGGCTGTTTTAAAAACATGGCCTTTGGTGTTGCTGAGAAGGCCAAAATGGGATCGTTATGAGCACTGAATGTTAGGGCTGAGCTGTCTTGGCAGAACTGCGTGGGGAAGTTTTACATAGTGTCTGCCCACACTGTGTGCTTGGCTGTTATCATGGCCTTTGGTCTCTCCAGCTTTCCTGACTACTAAATGTCACCAAATATGCTACCAGCAAGATTTCTTTAAAGCATCATGTATCTGAGTAGTTTGTCTTACTTAATTCCTCACCTCTGCTTATGTTTTCTATATCATATGTGAAATAACCTTTCTTAATGAGCTACTGCTTGCTCCAGGCAGCAGTGCAGTCTCAGGAGCTGCTTTAAAATAAGATACCTCTCAAAACATCCCAAAAGTCTGTTGCTGTATTGTAAAATGCTCTCCCAGAATTTTCTGCTAACGTCTGCAAATATGTACAGTTAGTTCAGTTTTTTTCTAAAAGCACTCCAGTATTTCTAGAACTACTTCCAGCCATCTGACTGCAAGTGGTGCAGCCTGCTGCTTGATGTTTAACCGTATTGGGCCAGGCCAGAAATCCATTTGACTCATTATTTGTCTGATTATTAGTGAGTTTTTTGCTCTATGAATTTAGCTAATCTTTTCTGAACCTACATGCACTTTTTGCACCTGCTGTGTCCTGTGGTAATCAGTTCCTCCATTTAACTGTACTTTATGTGAACAGGTTGGTTGGGTTTTTTTTTTTCTGAAACAAGCTCCTAAAATTTCTGTCTTTTAGTTCTTGAAATATGAGACAGTGAACTGTCTTTCTCCAGTAGACATCTCCATGCCATGAACCATAGGGATGTTTTTTTTCCTTTCCTTCCATATTCATTTCTTAATATTCTTCCCTAGTGTTGTCCTATACCTGACAGTATCCCAGGAACTTAAGGCAAACAGTGGATTTGGCACGTTCTCCTGTGATTGGCCATAATCAAAACTGGCTAAACCAAGGTGTATCCAGAAGCTGCTTTGTGCCTTAGTCTGTTTGGTAGGCGTCACGTTTCTGGAAAGCTTTTGATCAGAAAGCTTGACATGGCTACAACACATAAACCATGGATGTTTATAAGCAAAACAAAACAAAAAACACAGCCATACACTTTGTACAGTCATGCTCAGGTCAACAGGTACACCCTAATACAGGAAGATTCACTGTTGACTTTTGCCTTAATTCCCTGGAACTTTTTTTGAACTCCTCAGGAATTTAATGTTTCTGCTATTAAATGTCTTTTGCTGTTTCCCATACCCCGTACATCTTTGCCTGGGATTGGTGCTGTGCACATTCCGTATTGGCTTGCATTGATCTAGGTTTTGCAGAGAGGGTGCAGTGCTTTGTATCTGAAGTTATGATAAAATAACCTGGAACTAATAATTAAGAACAATTTATAAATCCATTGAAGTAACAAGCAGAGTTAACTTTAGTGTCATTGGGAAAATGTTTGATACTTTTAATTAAACCTCATGTATTTCTAACAATAAACAGCATGTAATTGGAAGAACCTTACAATTAGTCCTAATTATGTATGTTCCTTTCACTGGATCCTCAGTTCTTTGGAACTCTTAACATTATTTTCTTGAGCTTCAAAGTTCATTTAGGCTGACATAAATATAAATGTTTCTTTCTGAGTTTATTGCCTAACTGATAAATATTGAAGATTTCCCTTGACTTTTCCATGTTCTGTATTGCGTGGATTCAGTCATATGACACTGCAGTCTTGCTAATACAAGGTAAGTTGCACAAATGTGACTGTAAACTAATTAGTTTGTCATTTAGGAGACTAGTGATTTAGGAGACTAACTAGATGCACTTTTGGAAGTAAGTAATTAAGGTATTGATACTAAATGACCCGTTGGACTGTTGTTATACCTGTAGGTTAATCATGTGCACATTGACATCAAAGCCTCTCTCTCCCTTTCCACAATGCTAACCTGACTATGGAAAGCCACATCAGGAGATCCTGTCTTCTCACTTTTTGCTGTGGACTCTCCTAACTGTGGTATCTGAAAACTTGACCTCTGTGAGGAAGGGTCTGTCATAGGTCAATTCAGCAGTATTGCTAAGTTTTGAGTGATTAGGCTGTCTCTCAAAGAAAGGAATTTTCTATTACTTGAAGAATTTTCATCTAAGCAATTAAAAGTATTACTAAACAATATGACTTTGCAAATTTACCCTGAATTGGTTGGAAGTAATGAAGAGGGAGGAGAAGGAGGAGGGATCTAAGGTGACCTAACTGTGCTTTTCCATTTTCATCATCTTGTTACTAGAATTGAAGTTGAAGATGACCTCACTTACTGTGAGGAATGAGCTGACATAATTTTAGGAGAAGTAGATACTGGTCCTTATCTCTTGTGGCTTTCTTGTTACACTTGTATTTATTTGCAGAGGGACGTTGCAGTTTTTCTTCAAAGTCAGAAGTTACTCTCATCTGCTTCTTTGTTACTTCCTTTTCTGTAAGACCAGAGAGAGAGCTGGAGCACCTCTCCTGTGAAGACAAGCTGAGAGAGATGGGGTTGTTCAGCCTGGAGAAGAGAAGGCTCTG
>JANZLQ010000095.1:4542901-4567883 GCA_026212715.1 Elanus axillaris | reverse complement strand
GGAAGCGTTCAAGGCCAGGTTGGATGGGGCTTTGAGCGACCTGGTCTAGTGGAAGGTGTCTCTGCCCATGGTAGGGGATGTTGGAACTAGATGATCTTTAAGGCCCCTTCCAACCCAAACCAGTCTGTCATCTTATCATAACGCTTTCTCTTTAACATTTCACCTCCTTACATTCCCACTAGACACAGAATAGAGATTTAACTAGAGACTAGAGGCTTCAGGGTGTATTCAGTTCTTCCAACTCTTCATCTTTATTTCATACTGGTTTTGAATTAAGAAACTAAACTATGAAGGCCATAATAGGCCTTTTCAGATCTTTGTTTGACTTGTATTGGCTTACATTCAGTTTAGTTTGATTGCTGCTGAATCATTTTACCTTCTGGTGCCTAGTGGTTAGTCTATATGAAATTAATTGGGTGGCCTTGATATTTGTGATTGCAGATAGGTGTTCTTATGACAAAACCATCACTGCAAGTGGAGTTTGCATCTTGGGACAGCTGTTTGCAGTAAATGATCAAACAAATGCAGCTACTGTATAGCCTATGGGGCAGTCTTGTTAAAGCGTGCACATCTGCGGTTCGCTTATGAGGAGCATTGTATTACTCTGCCTGTGTGGACCATGTGTGGGGATAGGAGAGTCCAGTGTTAAATCTGTAATGCAAAACAAATTGAATATTTGGGTTTTTTTAAAAAGCTAATGTCTGTGAATACATTAGTCATATTTGACTTTTGAATGGTCAGCTGAATTAAGAACATCAACTGTAGATGAAGTTGAACTAAAGGATCATGATCCTTTCACAAATATTTAGAAACTAGCTGAAAGATAATTCTGACAGTCTTCCTGAAGTCGATAAGCTAAGTTTGAATGTAACCTTCACTGTAAAGGAAAGTAGTCCCTCGTTGTTGGGTCTTTCAAAATAACTAATTAAATTCACTCCTGTTGCTGTTATTTCCTTAGATTTCTTCATTGTTTAGAATTACCTTGCAAAGTATTATCACAATAGTTCTTCAGTAGTTGCGGATACATTTTTTGCAGCTTTGCTAAGCAGGTTGTACTGTTTTGTTGACTTTGGCTAAAGAAATTGGATATTCACTGCCTGAATGAGTGTGTAGATATTTCTGGTGGGTAGATGCATGCATATGAACTGAAAAGGTAGGTACGTACTCCTTCACTTGGAAATGGTTTTGCTGCAAATGTTAATCAGTACAACATGAGTGTATGGATCTCACAGCAGTGAGACCATAGTTTAAACAGAGCAATGTAACAACTGCAGTGAAGGTTTGTCCAGCTCTAGAATTGGCCTGTTAGTGTTTTTTTTCCCAGAGGCAGCAGAAGAAAAAAATCTTGTTTACTAATTTCTGGCTGGAAATTTTATTGTAGCTTATGCCAAAATGAAAGGATGCTTGTTATGTTTTCCTCATACTAATGACATTACAAACCAGCTATTTCTAAAAAATACTAGTCCCATTAAATCAGAGATGGCTGTTATTCTAAATGGGTGGGGGGTGTTGGACTGGGAGTATTTGCTTGATAACTGTCTCCAAATAAAATGCAGTCTTCCTATACTGTGCTTTCATAACTCTGTTGTTAATATGGTGTATGAAAGCAAAGAACAGCCTCCCTTCAGCAAAAAAATGACTTCACAGAGTGACTGGCTAGCATATCATTCCTCTGCAATTAATAACTAAAATCAATAGGTTTTGAGTAATTTTCTTTTTTTTTTTTCTGGCGCAGTGGTCAGTGATCTTTCTGTATGTTACATTTTGCATCTTCAGTCAAAACTCCTGTTTTATGTACCATTGGTTTTTTTTCTGTACACCTGTGACTTGAAGCTACCATTAGGATAATTTGCAGAAACTATTAAAACGTCTCTTTCCTTTGCTGTGGAGGGAAGAATAGTAGATGTACTGGCATTAGCTTGGCAGCAGCTTTTGTGGATGCATGTCTTCTCCACTGCTTGCTGCCTTTGCAGCTGGCTTTTTGTTTTGTTGAATGTGACTGAATATTTTTCCATTAAAATAAATAATAAATTCCATATTAAGTGAGAATGAGTCCAAGCTACTGAGTTTGGAACTGAACTCTGGATTAGAATTGCTTATAAATGGTTTAACAGCTCTGTGTTACCAAAATTCATACATAGTGCCAACATGTATGCATAAGTTGTACTTCAGACTGTTGAGTTTGGCTTTCAGTTGCAGCTGCTAATCAAGCAGAAGTACCATTTAAAAAAAGGATCAACAGCTGGGGGGTTTGAAGCACCTACACCTCTAAGTACATCCTCTTTAGTCTGTCTTCCAGCCATATCTCTCCACTCCATTGCAGTGTGATGAAGCTTACAACATGCGTGCAGATTTTCCTTCTTGCCCTGTTACAGCTTCTGCCAGCTCAGCCTTTAATGTGCCTGGTCTGTTCCTCTGTAGCCCTTTCTGACCTGGACTATGATGCTTGCCTGACTTGTGGTGCTATGCTCAGGGTGCCTCAGGGATTTGAAAATACCTGCATGTGTCTAAGACAGTGTCTTTGTGGTAGAGACAGGGTGTTGCAGCAAGGTAGTTTTCTCCACCTTCAGCAGTAGCCTCACTCTACGAGGTTACTTTCCAAGCCCTCCCCCTCCCCGCCCCAGTTCCAGCCTCAAGATGAGTCTGATAATTCAGTTAGTTAATTTTTTGCAAATTAAGAGTGCAACTGGTAGTTGCAAAATTGATCAGTTTGCAGCCTTGGCTCTGGCAAGGATAGCATTTCTGCTCAGAGTCTATCTTGGGTATCTCAGAATAGCTCTGTCACATGGCTTGGCATCTGATCTGAAGTGTGGGAGATCCAAGTTCTAAGTCCTTGCTTTGTCTGAATTGAAGTAGGGCATGGGACATGAGTTCCTTATATTGCTGTGAGTGTGCATTAAGTCTTCAGTTCGTTTCTTTCTTCCTTTCACACAATGTATATTTGTTTTCTGTAATTTAGAAAGAGAGACTGATATACTACATACCCTACTGTTACAGATTGCCTGGGAGATTGAGATTCAAATTTTGGGTTGAATTGGGAAAAGCAGACCGTTCTTCAGTGAATGAGTTTCTTTTCTGATTTTCAGGTGACTTAGATTTTGACCTGGTGTGGAACTTGAATGCTCACACCAGCTTTATTTTTTACACTAAATGGTAAAACATTTTTCTACTTCCATCTGTCCTTCCTGGTTTTAATCTAGTTCTAACATACCATTTGGGATGGTTTTTGAATTTGTGTGTTTTGGCTGATAAGTAGCCATGAAATTCAAACTGATACCCTCTGCTAAATCAGATGTTGCTTCTAGCCCATCTTTAGTTAATCCTGTGGCCAACAGGCATCTGATATGAAGGCTGTCCATAATGGCATCTAAGATAATTTGATTCATATTTAATCTGTATTAGCAGCAACAAAAGTCAGGACATCTTTGGTGTTTATATATATTTTACTTCTGGTGGGAAAAAAATGCATTTTCACAAACATTAGATGGCTGAAGATCACTTCATCTTATAAGAGGATTATATACTCGGTAAGAGTAGAAATCAAAGGTTTCCTGTACAGAAACAGACTACATCAGCAAACCAGTAAAATATGAATGTGAAAGCTCTTTCAGCTTTCCCAAGGCCTCTAGATGTCTCCAAAAAATTGTACTGGATGCTGGAGCTCATGTGAAATTCTGCCTGTATGTGTATTTTCCATCCAACTAAGAAGTGAACAAATATATTTAATCCAATACAAAATGGTACAGTATAGCTTCATGATAATCTTTTGACTTGTCAAGTAATAAATGGGCAATGGAGGGCTTTCATGTGCTCTGTATCAGTTCCCTGATCCCTCAATCTCCTAGACCTTGCTTGGCTAGGAAGATTAAAAGACATTGTAATTCATAATTCTTCAGTGCTTTGCCCCCAAGTATTTGAGATTATCTGTTAGGATCTCAAAAAATTGTTTGGGGGTATAGTTAAAAAAAACCCAATCAATCAGAGAGTGATGAAGAAAGGGGACTCCATAAGTACCCCTGGAAAATAGAAATATTGAATTAGTTTATTTACAAGTGAGTTTGGAGGGTGAGTCGCAGGATATGAATACAGCGTTGGGAACGTTCCCGGATCTTTTCCACAGTCCTTTTAATGTGGTTACAGATTTTTGACTGTGAGTGAAAATAAATTAGAATTAACTTCAGCGAGTGTCAAAAACATGGAGACTTTTAAATTTGTTTGGAAAAAGCATCAGGGCATGCTATGATTTTTTTTGTCTGTGCTAATTAGTGATGACAAAGCATCAAGATGGCAAAGAATGAATCATTTGGATGTTCGTGAAACAACATATTTTAGTGTCACTAACATGTGGCTTTTGGGAATTCTTGAAGTAATAGAATAAGGATCCAAGGAGTACCTTTGATGAAACAGTTTTCTTTGAAGAGGACAGTTATTCTTAATCCAATTTCTTTTCAATTAACACTAATAGCCAAACGACTGCTGCTTTTTGAAGACTGTCAGGTATGTTAACAATACATAATGGCTTTTATTATCAAAATAGGTTGAATAACCTTTGTGCTAAAATATGGAGCACCTTTACATTCACATGTAAAGTTATATTTGATGTGAGCAGCAGCCACATACGTCTAGGAGGTAGGTTAAACCTGAGTGATCAGGAATAGACATTCAAGGTTGTGCATTTTATGTTAAAAAGTTGTAATTGGAACATTTCTTTTTTGAATTCAATAAAAACCCAGTAAGCTTTAGAAGCCTTTGAAAAACTAAACTCAAACAAGACAAATTCTTTGCATGATCCAAAACTAAACAAAATTTAGCTTTTTTTGTACTGACCCAGTTGCACCTCAGTTTCTGGATTTCAGAGATTCCATTTCAGTACTTTCTGGACTTGCAAGATTTTGGTTTGATATCACACAGTATCTGAATTAAGTTATAGAGCCAAATAGTATTTCTTAAAATGGAATTATCTTTTACTTTAATTCAGCATGTACATTCTTGATATTGCATGTAATTAATTTTTGCTCCAGAAAACTGATGGCAGCTTTTAAAATGCAGACAATTTAAATTGTTGTGTTATTGACAATTTATTGAATAATTTGGGGGAAAAAAAGCTTTGAAAAGAAAAGCATAATAACAAAGCTACTAGAACCTTTAGTAAAATACTTCAGCCTTCTGCTCAGCTGTGTACCACAGGTTTTCATAGGGCTTTTTTTGGAGGAGTGGGGAGGACTTGGAGTTGCTGTTGACAAAGCTTATGCTATTGAGACTCTCTTAGTGTTTTATTTCTCTAAAAAATCCTCTGTTTCTGGAATCTTGTACAAGAGTCTTGGCCTGAACTTATGGAGAGTAGATAAAAAAGGTGGGACTTGAAAGCTAAAAAAGACAAGAGGGCAAAGAGAGACCAATGACAGGTGGTGTTTCTCAGGGGTCGGTATTCGGACTGACGCTGTTTAAATCCTTTGTTGGTGACATGGACAGTGGGATTGAGTGCACCCTCAGCAAGTTTGCCGATGACACCAAGCTTTGTGGTGTGGTCGACAGGCTGGAGGGAAGGGATGCCATCCAGAGGGACCTGGACAGGCTTGAGAGGTGGGCCCGTGCAAAGCTCATGAAGTTCAACAAGGCCAAGTGCAAGGTCCTGCACATGGGTCGTGGCAATCCCAAGCGCAAATACAGGCTGGGCAATGAGTGAATTGAGAGGTGCCCTGAAGGGGAGGACTTGGGGATATTGGTTGATGAGAAGCTCAACGTGACCTGGCAGTGCATGTCTTTTCAAATGGAAGCTTTAGGCATTCATACTGCTTTGTGTGTTGTTAAGTGTTTCAAGGAAATTTTGCGGAGGGGTAGAGTTTGCAAAGATAAACTTCTGTTAATTGTTCGTGTGAACTCACATGCATGCTGTGATGGCAACTGTAGGGTTGTAGTGTGGATTTAAAGCTGATTGCTACAGGTTAATCCGGGCAGTTGAGAACTCCCAAATGTCCCAGCTGTGGAAAAAAGCTTCACTGAAAGCTTACAGGTTCTTACATGCTTCAATCATATTTCAGTCATTTTGAAACAGATTCAAAAGCTTTATGCTTTTGCTCACAGAGCTGTTTGTTTTCTTCCTGTATTTATAATTCAAAAATACTAAATTTAAAATGGTTAATTTTTAGAAACATGGGCATGTATTTTTTGAGAAAGTTGTCTATTGACTTTGAGACTGCTCTGACATTGAGCAGCTGAAGGGGAACTGAGAGAGCCCATGCCACTGATCTTGAAACATGTACCTCCATGAACTCGTCATAGGAAACTCTTTTCTCATGATGAGTCTATGGTGGGGGAAAAGCTCAATTCTTCAGGCAGCAAATCACTGTGAACTGAGTAGAGCAGACTGGATGATCAGAATATTTGGTTTGGACAAACTGTCATTTTTACATAAATGTCAGGGGTTTTTAACTGCATTAAAATAAGGACATGATCATGCCTGGCCTCTAATACCTGCATTTCTAAAAATTTTTTGTTAGAACTTGCAAGAATTGTGTTGGGAGAAGGCAGGTTACTTCTTTGATCTTCCGGATTTCTTATCTTGGAAAGCCACAGGTGTCACTGCAAGGTATGTTAATTATAACAATATGATTTGGTCTTTGTCCATTTTCTTATGTATATTTCTGCCTTAATTTATTTTGACTGGACATGCTGTTACGTACATCTGCCTGTACTTCAGCCTGCTCCAAAACATCTTGAACCTATCTCCTGCTTCCATTGTGCATTCCTGAACACTGTTGTTCCTGTGAGCAGTGTAATTTGCAGATACAGTATGTTGCTACAAGTGTCAGTTAATTGGTCTTGTACTCCATTTTGGAACATAAATATGATTGCTCTAGTTACTATGAAATATGCTTCTAATAATTCTTTGAAATCTATTTTTTTGACAAATTTATTGACATTTTGAGAATTGGAGGAAAAACATTTCTTTGCCATGTGGGAGGGAACTGGTAAAATCTTGTTTAATGGTCACTTCATTGTAAAACAAGGCAGCTGTATTGGTCCCCAAAAGCATCCTAGAATACTTGCTGAGCAGTTTAACAAAACCCTTTGAGAGAACCCCTTTAAAATCTTCGTTAAAGTGACCAGTACAAGTGAAGCGCATTTGCAGATAAACAAGTCCTTGTGAAAAGTGAGGTACAGTATTATTTATTTAAAATAAAGTCTTATGGACCCATTACCTGCCCAGCTCAATGCAGTTCACAGTTATTTCCATTGGGATTTGTGGAGCTGAATCTGTGCAAAAATTAGTCTAAAATAAAAACTGGTGACAGGATAGTTTTAGTCTCTCTGGAAGTGGAAGATACCTTCACATCAGACACGGTTCTTTTTATTTGAGTGTTCTCTTTCTTGCTAGTTAGTCTCCATGATTGACAGCTGTTGTTAAATATCTTGCATTATAGAGCTTGAAAGTGCTATGTTTGACTTTAGAGGAAGAAAAAAAAAAAGCAAAGAGATTAGTTGTGCAAGGATTTGCTAGATGATAATTGAAAGATTGTGCCTCAAATCTTCCTTCCTTTGAACTTTCAGTCAGATTCTGCTGTATGCCATATTAACTATGAGTTATGTAACAGAAGAACATGTTTCACCCCAAAGATCTTGTAATCTAAGCAGTCCTGCCACCTGACCCAACTCTAACTTTAAGAGGATAAACCCCAGGCTCCCAGATGATATGCCATGCAGGGTCTCCATCTTGTGAAAGTACTCAAGACTCTGATTTAGAATTAGAACTTTTTAGTCAGTGGACAGGATGGAAATGGCAACTGCCTTTTTTCCCATAAACAGCATAAGAGTGCGACAGATCAAGCGCTCCACAAATTTAAGCACAGTCACATGTGAAAGAAGTAACCGCCTGTCCTGAAGATAACCTTTTTGAGGTAGTTGGGTGATATGATGACCCAGAAAATAGGTGTGACTAAATGTCACTTTTAGTGGGTTACAGATGGGTTACTTGGCTAGGGACCCTGGTTGGAACTTGAGTTTCAAACATAGTTTTAAATAGGCTTTGTGGCCAGATGATGATTAATAGATGGGATAAAACGTGTGAGCAAATAATGAAATGTTCATCTTGTGCTAATGGTCACCTTGTGCTAATGGCCGAAGAAGCTAAAATAGAATATGGACCATGTGCACTTTGAGTCAAATATTATTTGGAATTTATTTTTAAAGGAAGGGAAGTAGTTTCAGAGAGAGCGGTGATATATTTGAAAGATAATTCTTGCCTTCCTTGAGCAGAGGGATCTCCAGCATTTATGAACAGAGTTCCTAGTCTTCCCAGAGCCCTCACTTATTCATAGCATGTTCTGCTTATCTTGTTTTTAATAGTGGCAAACATACTGTGTGAAAGAAATCCCTCTCTCTGCCCTTCCCTCTCTCCATCTCTCTTAACCTCCAAACTGGTGTAGCTTCTGAGAGCAGATGGAAAAGAACAATGCCTTCCTGCAGACTTAGAAATGTGTTACTGTGATTAATTCTTTAGCTGTTGGGAAATGAATGATTGTATTAAAGCTGCAAAAGTAATGGATCACTGGTAACAACTGATGCTGCAGTAGTGGGGAATCTAGATTCCTTTTACTTGTTTCTGAAAATTCCCATCTGCTGTGGTTTTCACAAAACTCTAGCAAGAGTTATGCCATGCCTGGTACTTGCTATTCCAGTGTAGTATTTGTCCATCTGCTTGCTGCATGAACCTGTTGGTGGTTATAATTTCTGTGAGGTCTTAGGGGAAGGGCAGGTGTTTTCTTGGGTGTGTTGTTATTATCCAGCACTGTAGGATTCTAATTCTTCCTGGGAATTCTGCTGCAATAATTATTATTGAATATAATTAGTATTTATTAATAATTAGTAATATTAAATATTAATTAGTAAATATTAAATATTATTTACAACAGTGAAAGAGCAAACAGAGCTTATGAACTAATGATTGTATTCTCTAGTGCTCATCTAACCTGTACAGGAGTCTGAATTCCTGAGATTAAAATTTTCAGCCTCCTCTGCCACCTTTACATGTAACCAAAATGTATGGCAGGAGGTATAAAAGGAAGTTAGGAGGGGGGTGTATAGGAGTCTAGAGTATGATAACAGAGTTTCTGTCTACTGTCCCTCATGGATGCCTTAACTTTGGGGGCAGTGTTATTTGTGGGTGTGGGGAAAAAAAGAAAAGGATGGGGTAAGAGTAATGCTGTGTACTTAGTGTTGTGGTCCTGTCAGCTGGTGTCAGGCTGTCATGGTTCGCAGTGGACTTTGGGGCTGCCTAAACTCAGTGAAACTCAGGTTCTGCTTTGGAAGTAGGTCTGAAAAGGGAGGGTATGGTGGTAATGACATCTCCTTGGTCCTGCCTGGCTTTGTCTTTGTGTTCTTAGCTGTAACTTTCTGGAGGTGAGGCAGAGAATCTCTCTTAAAAAAAAAAAAAGGCAACAAGCTGCAGAAAATTATGCTCAAAAGTAGAGCTGCCTGATTTGTTACTGGCAAGCTCATTTCCTTAGAAATGACATTTTGATCATTCAAAAACTTTTTTATTATATTGATTAATGTTGTAAGGGAGAAAAGAATGTTGGGAAAAGACTTACTGGACAAAATCTTCCCCCATCCTTTGGTTCAGAGTCTTCTATTTTAAATAAAATAGTTCCTTGTGCATCCTCCTTTGTTGCCTTCATGTGCTCCCCAAAATTAAGCCCATTGTTTTGGCTGTAGTGGAATGTCTTATAGAGTTACAAAGGAGGAAGAAAAAGACAGGAAAATAATGACAAGAAATGTTTTGTTGGAATCAAACATAATTTTTTTTCCTTCCTCTGCTCTCCCCTGTGCACACCTGTTTCTTGGTGATTTCTTTGAAGTTTGGTGAAGTAAAGTAATTTGTCCTGCATTATGCTCATAATATTAGGAAAGTGTGAATTTATCAAGTATAAGATTCTTAACACCTTTTCTCCCTTTGAACACAAAGGAGCCTATTCACAGGGCAAGACACAGTGTTAGTCATTGTGAATCATACATAACTTGGCCCTAATAAAAGAAAGATTTATTTTTTTAAATTTATTTTGGTGATGGGGATTTTACCAAAATAAATGCAATTGCAAGGGCACTTTTGTAGGAAAGACTTCTGTGTGCATTGAAACTACTACTCTTGCTTCTCTAATTTTTTAAGGGGCTCTTTAAAACATTTTATATGTATTTAACATTTAAAAACTACGTATAGTCATTTTGGCTTCAGTGAGACTCCTCAGTGCACAAAGTTAAGCAGTGTGTGAGATCAGGATTTGAAGTATTTGAAAAGCAGTTCTTCCTGTGTATTTCCGAGTATGAAATCATTTGTCTTTCACCTTTATTTCTGGTGTCTTGAACTGCCTTGTTGCTATGTTTTTTTCCAGTGGATGTATAATAAACAGTAAATGCTTCTTACCTGAAAAGTGGAGACTCAAACATATTATGAGATTTTTACCTACTGTCTTTGAAATTGCTAAATATCTCACTGAACAGCATCCACCCATCAATTGCAAAGGATAAGTTCCAAATCATTGATTCCCATTGTTCTTGGAAGATTGTTGCCTGTAATGTTCCATATTAAAAATAGTTATTTTTTATTATTTCTACTTCGGGTTGCTGAAAGACCATTGAATTGTTCTGAATGATCTGGACGGCTGACTATTCTGCATTAAAAAAATGTTACTGACAGCTCTTTAGTTAAAAAATTTAAAACTTTGGAACTTCCCTGCTCCTGCACCCCAAGGATGCAACAATGAGCATTGGTTTTGCCACTTGAACACTCAGTTAGCTTATTTCAGAAATGCTGTTGTGGAGAGGAAAAGAGAGCTGTTTTTTTCACAGATGTGTTGACAATGCTTCTCAGAGGCTCAGCACTTTTACTCATGGTGAGTGTGACTCACTGTTCTCTTCCACCCACCATCTATAACCTCCGATAACTTTTCCTTTATATGGTATTTTGGATAAAGCTATCTTAATAAAATCTAAATGCCTGTCTAGTTTAGTTACAGGTTACTCTATTATGGATAGAGAATTCTTATGAGAGATGCAAATCTGCAATTTTTTTTGTATTTCTGAAGCCTTGTGAAGGATTACATTGCAGATAAGAATATGGCTGAGCTGTTAAATTGGGTAGAATTCACACAAATTTCTCAAAGGTTGTGTGTGTTTAGATCTGTTTCAGGGCCACTTTCAATCATAAGCAATTCATTGGGAAATTAGCTAGTCTTTATTGGATTTACATGGTTTAAGATGAGTTGTAACCAAAGAGAGATTAAACCTGTGAAGGAGGATTTGGAAACACAGGGAAGAATGTCAGCCTGACATTATTGAGGTAGAGAGTGTCCAACATCGTGCTATAAGCCATCTTCCAAAATTACCAAAAAAAGTTGGAAAAACCTGAATATTTGTGCAGAATAATTTATTTATATTATTGCACTCTAGATATTTTAATAGTTGGGTAAAGTAATGTGTTACCTAGTAGAGACTTTATCTCGCATATGAATGTTGACCCAAGTAATTTTCCTGTGGAAATACTTGTCCAGTCAGTCTTCAACTGCTAGCCATCACGACAGGGGAAAAAATGGTGTAACAGAGATGTTTCATATACTTTGGGGGAATGTTTTGTAAGTGATCTCTTTCCAACAGATCTTGGGATCATGAGTTTCTTCAGATAAAATCAGTTTTATAAGAAAGAAATACATACTGTTATGGTAATTACAGAGAGTAAAGTGAAACACAAATGTTTGTAGTTCATAAAAAACATTTCTATGAACCACATAACTAATATTAGGATATATATATATATATATCTGTGTGAGGGAGTGTCATATCTTTCCAGTATACAGTATATTTTCAACAGGAAAATACCTTGACAATTTTTTTTCCTTTCATTTACGAGAAAGAGGTTAGTTCCTTAGCTTGTGCACATTTAAGCAGCTGACTCTATGTTAAGCAGTGATTAAGTCCTTAAAGTTTTTTTGTAACCTGTTCCCAGTTGCTTATCATTAGAGCTAGAGATGGCTCTGTTGAACTGATTTAAATCCAGAGAACTTCTCTGATGTTAGTGCAGTTGATGCAGAGTATGCTGAGATAAATAGAAGTAGAATCTGGTCCATTGCTGTATGGTAGTGATGGAAGTTTGTAATAAAACATTAAAGCAGCTAGGAAGGTGCTTTTGAATCCAAGACTCTGGATTCAGGTCTCTGCTCTGTTATATCCCCTGTGTGATTTGGAGAAGTGAATTAAATCTACATCTTTGGAGGTGTTTAGGCAGCTGAATACTTCTGGGGATTTGATTCTTGTTCATCCCTGCATTTGTTCTTATCTGTTAAAGTGATATATACATACACTCTTAGGAGGTTGCTTACTTTTACTGCTGTGAGGTATTTCATCACTGCAGTTAGTGGAGTCCTCACCAAATATTTTATCCAGATAGGCTGGAAACTTTGAAACGTGAGAGAGTTTTGATGAGGAGCTTATGTTTAGAGGCGCTGTTGAAAAAACAAACTGGTGTGAGTTGAATGATTATCAGAAGGATGCCTGTGCCTTTGTAAAGGATTGGGCAATCCTTTTAGTGAGATGTGGTAACTGGAGCAGCACGGACACCAGTTTTTTTGGGGCCAGATGCCCTTCCCTTCCTTCCTAGCCTTGCCATGACTAATGTATACCCTTTGGCTGGGATTCTGGCATTTGGTGGCTTCTTGTTTATATTTTGTGCCTACTTCAAAAGATGCCTGGTCTAAAAATTAGGCCTCTCTCTGGAAAGACAGAAGCTAGGGAATATTTCAGAAAGCTTTCCTGATTAGCACTGCAGCCCGTGTGGTGGTGACAGTATCCTGAACTGCACTTGGGTTTTATGTCCTGTTTATGAAATGGGACCCAAGACTTCAGACTTGCAGACTTGTTGGGGAAGTCTCTGGAGAAGGGAGAATTAACTTGAAGGGGTGGTTGAGAGGGGAGGAATGGTGGTGGTGTGGACTGGACAAAGTACCGTGAATTTCTTGTCATGGTGCCAAAAGCAAGTGTCCCTGTGATGGTATCTTTGCCAAACAAGAGAATTCCACTTCTGTCAGGCTTTTAATAAATTCAGAACATGTTCTTTGGAGTCCAGTGACACACCGACTGATCCAGTGTAAGAAAATAGGAAACATATAGCTGTAAAAGTTATCAGGACTGTGAAGGGCAGGTGCAACATGGGCCATTACTGTTAGATTTTTTTTTTTTTAATTTAAAAACAACGTGTCCTTGAGTTTACAGAGTAGTCTGAAAGGGTGCTGTGTGCTAAATAAGAAAATTCTTAGCAGGTCTCGTTAACCTTAGCCAGGAAGCACACAGGCAAACAGGAAGCTTTAGCTATTGTTATTGTACAAATGCCCTTTAAAAAATATTAGCAAAAGAAGCTTAATGTGTTTTCCACAAGAACAGGAGCTCTTCATAGTGTCTAACTGTATCTGCACAGTGAAGAAAAACTGCATTGTCCTTTTCCAACAGCTTTGACATACATTGAGACATTGCATTTCAGAGACTTGCATTCAGATCTTCAAATATTTACTACTTTGGTTGTATTTTTTTAAGATGCTAGGATTGTTAATTAGCTCTGACAGTATCTAGCCCTTAGTTTTCTATTGTGTTCATTTGCTGCTAAAAAAAAAGGCAGCTAGGTCAGTATAGAAAAGGATTAGGGGCAGGCGCAGTAGTAGATGTATTACTGGCAACTTGCCACAGAGACAGTGAACTCTGAGCCAACCATGAAGTCATTTTGAACTCAGGGAGTCTCACTAATCCAAGGCGATGTGTCTTAATTTGACAAAGCAAAGGCTGCTTGATAAGCAACCCCCGCTAGAAACGCTGTTAAACAGGGGTGTTTGTAAGTTTAGATTGTGGACGAGAAATGTGGTGATATGAAAGAAATCGTCTTGTTTTCAGGTTCTTACTGCCCCAAGCCCAAAGGCAGGCTTGGCTCTGTTCTCCCCTGCCGTTCAGGCTGTGCAGTGGCTTGATGTGAAATTTGAGAAACATATGTAGTTTTCTATTTCAGGAAAATGATCTCAGGGATTGAATGTGTGTTTTGTTGGCTGTTAAGCTCTGATCTTGCCTAGTGTGGTAGTTTGAGAGCGTGTGTATATGCAAGTGTGTGTGTGTCTGTGTGATGGTTAAGACATTCTCCAGTGCTTTAAAAAAAATAATCAGGGTTCATATATTCACTGCTGTTAAAGGTTTTACTTCTTCAGTCTCAAAATGCAACATCCTACATCATAAGAAACCTCTTAAATAAATATACTATGTACATCAGAAAATGTTTCTGTCTTTTATTTTTCCATAATAGTAATTAACATTTACTTGAGCTGATGAGTGGTACACACACAAAGTTTTCCATCGAAGCAAAGAAGCTGTGTTTAAAAAAACCCTTTCATTGTTGATCCTATGCAGAAGCAAAATATATATGAACACTGTAATTATTAGCTTTTCTGAGGGTCAGATAATCTCCGCTTAATAAAATTAGTAAAGAGATGGCTAGGAGTCTTTGAGATCCAGCTTGCTGACGTGCTAACTAATGGTGGGACTCAATAACTGTGCTTCACTGAAGCTGGGGCGGTGGTGGGGGAGGAGTATCAAAGGAGGCTGTGGTGTTAGGGCCTTAAATTCTGAGGAAAAACAAGGCAGAAACCACAGAGGAGCTTGTTGTTTTTCAGTTCTCTTAATCTTATTTTTTTTACAATCAACTTGGTTCTCTTCAGATATAAGCTGGGTGTTCAGAGGATGTATGTTCCCTTTGCATTAGCTTCTGTGAATGCCATCAGGGATCAGACCCTTATGGTACAAGGCATGTTATAAACAATGTGTCATCTTTGAACTCTTCCTTAGGTGAAACACCATAGAAAGCCCCATGCAAAGCCCTTGTCCCTTGTGAGATTGGATCTCTGTTCAGCAAGAGCTGTGTAACAATTACTTTCTTGCATAAATTTGAACCAGGTAAGAAAATAGCCATGTTTATGAACTCCAGGGTCATTTACAGCCCCAGCAGTGTTTCAGTATGCACATATATAATTCATGTATCCACAGTAATTTCTTAAAAACCACCCCCTGAAAACAATAACATTCCAGGAGTGTTCTCATCCAGTGAAGTAAAAAAAAGCTATGTAGCATGAAGTCTTTGCATTGTATGTGTACATGTAGTGCTTGAAAGTATTAAAAGTCACTTAAATTTATTATTCTATAAGGAGCTCTTTCTTTTATTTTTTAAAAAAAACTTTACTGTTCTGTAATATCTTGCATATGAATCTTAATAAATTCAGCCTTAAAATGCTGCTCGTAAGTAAGAAAGTGACATTATTATTTTATAGATGGGAAAAGAGCCATATAATTTGAAGGGTAATGCTCCTCTAAGTGTTTAGCTGGGCAGCCAGCTTTCTCTCTAACTTGCAGTGAGAATTAGGTGTCCTATTCCATAGGCATTTTCGCAGATCACGCTGTAAATTATTTATTCTGGACCAATTCTTCCTCCAGACTTCCCAAACAAATGATTTTCACCACTGGAGTGTTCCTCTTATCCCTTTCACTGTAATACATGGCTGTAACAACAGTCTTGGCCTGGAAGGCAGTTTACTTACACGTTTGCTTTATTTTTGTTGGCTGGCTATCTAAATCTGTTTAATGTTAGTAACTTTCACTAGAAATTCTCATAGTGCTTTAGGATGACACTGATGGTGTCAGGGTTGATTTACATTATCTCTTTAAAGTAGCATTAGCTTACATAGGACTTGCTCTTATTTGTTTTAGCATTCATATTATCCAGAGAGGAGCCTTTTAACTATGAAATGTAAATAACCTGACAATGAAGGCTTCAGAAGAAAGTGATTCTTTGTCCATGGCAGTGATACCAATTTTCCCAACTCCGTAACCTTTAAAATAGTGTACTTTTACGCTTGACCTGTTATCTGCCTATAAAAATAATCCTAGATCAGTGATACAGTACTTTCAAGAATGTGTCTAAAGAAAGCAGACACTTCTGCAGATGTGTTCTGTCATTTCTTCATTGTAGTAGACCATCTGCTGCTTTAACTATAAGTAAGATCTGGTTATTGATTTGGTGTAAGTGCCTGGCTATGCCTTCTACTTACATTGAGATAGTGAACACTTCTACTGTTGCTTGCAAATTCATGTTGCCAGGTAGGGAGCCCAATATTATATAAATATATGTGTTACATGAAATCACCAAGGATTTGTTTTTTGCTTCCCCTGTTCTTTATTTCAGTGCCATTCCATTAAGCTGCTCATTAGAGGAAAGCTTGTAATTCAGTCTTCAGTGGATGAAATGTATATGTACTTATGGAATCAAAGACATTCCAAGAAAGGTTGTTTATTTTCTTACTATCTTCTTTAATTAAATTTCAGTGGTAGGATTCTGACTGTCTGACTAGAGAAACGGATGAAGCAATAATGATTGCACTGTGATACAGCAAAGATGACCGAAGTTATGCTTATTAGTTGTCAGACCTTGCATGCATAGGAAACTTAATTTGTCTGTGGATAGGATAGTTGAAATTCCAGATTCCACCATGGCTGTTAGTTTTATTTTAAAGTGAAGGGGGGAAGTTTTCTATTTTATCTTTTTATATCAGCTGGCTTCAGATGATGTTTGGATTTTATATATATTTATTTGGCTCAGATTGCTCACGTTAAATTGCCTCTAGAGCTGCTAATCTAAGTTAAAACCTGTGTTTGTCCACTTCATTTTAATTCAAGTGCTCTGAGATTTGTCAGCCTGAGTTATGGGCTTGCTAGTGTTCTCTGTTAGAGATGTATTCTTGTACTCACCTGAGTGGGGATTTGGAAACAACAAGTATTCTTCAGAGAGCCTGTGTTACTCAACAGGCTGCAGTCAGCTCAGAGTCCCCGAGCTGTGGCTCTCCTGCCATCACTCCCAGGCTCCAGGTGCTGTTAGAATAGAAGGGGGTCTGTGGAAGGTGGCCTAGCAATTGCCTCTAGTACCCACGCACAATGAGTTTTTGTCAAAGTGGGAAGGAAAGTAGGAAAGCCCTTCATACTGCAGAAGTTGACTGGGAAAAACTTACCTGAGGATGTGCAAAGAGAGTTATGCCTGTTATATTCAAAGCCCTCCCTGCCCCGCAAACCCACATGCATTTATGCGTACATAGTACACATTGTTAAGATGAAGGAAGTAACTCTAGCTTTCATTCACTGTAGTTTGAAATTTTTAAGATAATCTCCTCTGCTTTTCTTCCAGTGTAATTTTCCATAGTGAGTTCTTTCTTCTGAGGGATGAGGCTGGGTCTGGACAATAAGGTGTTTTTCTATTTAATTAAAAGTGATGGGGGGGAGGGAGAACATGCTGCAAAATACACAGAAAACTATTTTCCTGTAGTTTCCATCTTCTAAGATTCACTCCATGAAGCTGTACTTGGGAGTTTTTGATTCTGGTTTGTCATTGTATATAATATATCTAATAAAGGCTCTTTTGAGAAAAAACAGTATTATGATATAATTTTACTTTCAAGAAGCAAATTCAGTGTGCTTCCTGTCTTAATGGAAAAAAGTAGGTGTGATGTTGTCCTTAATTCCTTGAACACAGCATCTGTATGCAAGGTTAATGCTGCATAGTGCTTTAATCTCCCTATAAAGAAGGGAAAATGGGGAATGTGTAAGACCATGTTACAGTGTTTATACCTCTTCTTCATATTTGCCCTTCGTGAACAGCGTCTTTCATATGTCATACTTGGTAGTGCTTGTCCATGATACATATAATTTGAATGTGTATCTCAAAGACAAATTGGAGTTTTTTAGTGGTCACTATTCCCTCATGCTTATGCCCTGGTAACACCAGGTATGAATATAATGGGAGAGCTCTCTGGAGGGATTCCAGTTGGTTTCACACTTCCTGGTTTTGTATACTTTGTCCTATAACAACTCTTCATTTTGTGTATAAGGACAGTTCATAAACAGATGTTGAATGTCAACATGGTGCCTGAAATTTCCTGCTATTTCTGACTTGCCTGTAACAACACAGACAGCCCTTATTTACACCGGTTAGCTCCACTGGTAACCTATCTAAGTAAATTTTCTCTTAACTCTTTCAGGTTATGTCTTTTAAAATGTGGATCAAAGGAAAGTTACACCTACTAAATATGTTAATAGTCAAGAGATTTCTACTTGCCTAACCTATCAAGAGATGTATTAATTAACTAAAGTAGATGCTCATTTGTTTTGGCGCAAACAGAATAGCAGGGAGAGAAATGAGGAGGCAGAGTAAAATGAATTATGCCCAAAATGACATAGCACAAATTATCTTGTAACTATAATATCTGTTGTGGTGATGGAAATCACTTCAGGCTGATCTCGAAGGCTTCATCTGCTATCTTGTTTTCTTGTTGGTTTATCTAAAAGGGCCTCTGTTTTTATGTGTGTATGTACACATGTGTGCATAAAATAGGGAATACAGTTTTACCTTATTAAATTTGAAACTCTGCTTGGAGGAATATTGCTCAAGAAAACCACATCAGGCCAAGCTTTTGAAAATGCAGACCGGTTTAGAGAAAACTTTTTAATATATTGAAGCCTCAAGCCATCTACACCTCTGCTCCTGAGAGCTCTACCTGAAAACTTCCAGGGCTGAATAATTTAAGGTTTGGGTTTTTTTAATCTTTCTGCAAGAAATACTAGTCTGATGTTTTATTTTCTTAAAGTCTGAACTCCACATAACTTTTTTTCAGAACTGTTTATCCTCACTCCAGACATGAACCTTGGAAAGGTGGCAGAAAAAACAAACAGCTGCTGTGTTTTTGGGCAGTCTGCATTCCTTTAAACTCTCTGAGATCAGACTTGTGCTGAGATTTTCAAATTATTTGTCCTAGGGCTTAACCACTTTCACTCCTGCTTAAAAGTCAGTTAGTTTGCCATACCAGTGCTTGTGAGAGCTGTCATGCAGAGCCTTAATGATTCAAGAACTATGAATATATGATGTGTTCTTAGGGCTTTTTATTATTGTTTCGTTCCAACTTCATCTACCTCCCTAATCATCTTTCCATTTTTGGACTCCAACCATTTTTTAACTTAAGCATTTTCCTTAAGATATTCTAGGGAATTTTGTTTTCATTTTAGTTTGGGGGTAGATTTGATGCATGTAAAAATGTTATTAATGGGCCAGGCTGGAGCTAATAAAAAGATTGTCATATTCCCAAGACCCAGAGTCGGAAATTATCTTCTCCAAGTTTGGGTTTCTTTCCTTCACAAGTGGGAGGTGGGGAAAGAGAGCCATCGGTCCTGTGGCAGTGTTTTCTGCCCTCTTCGTGACGTCTCCAAAATGTGTTCTGTGGACCTTGATGTAAGAGGTGGAAGAGTCAGAACAATATGGTCTTGTGTGGTGAACTACTAAAAGTGTGTTTAATGGTTGGGGCCTTCACGTGGGTTTGCCTATCAGAGAGATGTGAGGGTGCTGATTCTACTCGTGCCTTATAAGTAGCCTGAATCCCAAGCATGTCTTGCAATTCATGGAATTTCCCTGAATGAAGAAATTGGTTGTACCAGATCGCTGTTTTTGTGATGTGGGTTAAATATATTGGGCAGGATGCTGAGACCAAATGTATTTACTAGCAGCTAGAGTTAATGGAATAACAAAACAGTCAATCCAATTCTGAAGGGCTTTTTGGTTAACCATGTTCATTCTTTTCTTTGGCTATTTTTCCAGCAAAGCACTTAGGCACATGCTTAAAGTTAAAGTACGTGCTTAAGTGCTTTGCTGGTCTGGATCCTTTTATTTGCCATCCAAGCATGTTGGTATGAACAGGCTGTTGGTTGTATGGATGTTTGGGGAACTGTTCTTCTTACACTGTTCATTTTTCTCCTCTGAACTTTTTATTCACTTAGGGCCCAGAAAAGATACTTTGTAATTTCAGTATGACAGAGATAACAAATTGCAAACAGTCTGTAGGTTACTGATTGAGATTAATTGGCACTGATTATGAAGAAATTGTGGTTTTGGAAAAATCAAGGTCAGTCCACCCAGAGAAGTTTTCACCTGATGACTTGCTCCAGCCGAGTAATCTGACTGGCAGCACTTGCCTTATGACAAGAGCATCTTCAGACAGTTAAGGTACTGTGGATTTAGCCCATAGTATGACATGTTATTCCTTCTTCCAGAAAATTCTCTTTTAAGTAACTGCTGCCTTTTAGGTGGTGCTTCATGTTATTTTTTGATCCGGATGTAGATTTATTTGTTTCTTTCTTTCTGTTTTTCATTACTATAGTCCAGGATTGTGTATCTCTGATTACTGCAGGACAGCAGGTCTTGTGCTGTCCCTCCTCCTCATTATCATACCATCCATGGCAAGTTAGAACAGGAGAACTCGGTTAAATTAAGACCTTAGGATGTCTGTCTGCATCTTGCAGCAGTGGAAGTTGGCCTTTCACCTCTAGACCCATCTTAGAACATCAGTGAGTTAATTTTCTTTGTACTTTTCTTTGTCAAGGTGCAAACCACTTTACACTAAGGAAAACTGCTTAATTATGCAGCATGTACAGCCTGACATTGCTGACTTAATTGCTGGAGTTAGTAAGGCCTATCTATATAGAATAAGTCAAGCACAATCCTGCAGTTGCTTATGCAAACAAGTGACTTACATAAATGCTCTAGTTGATGTCAAAGATACTATTGGTTCAGGTCAGGTTACTCACACCTAAGTCTGTGTAGGACCAAGCTCATAGACAAATAGTAGTTTGCAAAATTGCATTTTAAAAAAAATGTGTTCTTTATTTCTCTTACATAAAAAACGTACAGGGTTTCTATGAAGAGTGATCTTTTTAATTCCATCACTTAATTTGGTAAAAAACACAAATGTGGAAATTGGTGCGCTTTTTTTTCCTCATTAAAAAAATATAAAGCATTAAAAAGGGAATAAAGCATTTATTTTTTCAGGTGGCTAACATAAGGATTTTAAATTGACTTTTAGTCCATTCTTCTCTGTGTTTGCAGCATTTGCAAGTGTATTTTATGCAAGTATTGCAGTATAATTCAAGTATCGAGAAAGGGAAAGACAAATATTTTACTGTTGTTAGAACTGCATGAAAGGGTTCATTAGAGTTTAGAATAGTGGTAAACTCCACCCTTCTGGTTCAACCGTCACCTTTCACAATGTTTAGTGTAAGGCAAGCTCAGGCATTACCCAGCTTACCTGGGAGGGTTAGCTCTGTCTCTGAGAGAGCTGTAGATGTTCATTCCCAGGTGAAGTTGTTTTTAAGATTTAAATGAATGTAAAACCCACTGATGTCCACCTTCCTTGTGTAACAGGCTAAAGCATCTGAAATTAATCTTTTAGCCACTCTTCCAAGAATCCGTGGGTTGATTTGTTTGATTGTTAAAACAAGTCAAAATGAAGGTTGATTTTGTCCAATCTCATCTCTTTAACAATGGCAGCAATAATTATTTTGGAGGAAAAAAAGGAGGGAGGAATCCTAGAATTGACAACATATTAAATTCCTTCTGGGGAGAGTTCTTTTAAATCATGTTTGATTAATAAGAGTTTATGTTACTTTGTTATTTCTCTTTATTATTATGAGCAGAAGCAGTCTAGATATCTATGTAATGTCATTTTTTTTCCCCTTTTTTTTCTTTTCTGTTAAGGTTTTCGTCCCAGCAATACCCATACCCTTTTTCAATTGTATAATGATTGCTTGTTTTGTTTCAATGAATGTGTTGCTGTGTTCTGAGGAATAATGGCACTTGATTTATCTGCTCTGTAGCCTTCCTTATTTTCTGTACTAATCTCCCATTCCTCTCCCTACTGATGTAAATAAGCTGGGTTTTTCACTCTTACTTATGGAAGTTTATGTATGCTTCTACTCACTTCTGTTATCTGTTTCAGAACTCCATGTGATTCTACTTGGTGGGATTTTCTTTGGTTTGTGAAACCACATGGCTATCCACATATTGTTGATCTTGCTTTTTGAGATTTGCTCTAAAGTTTTTACCCTCTTTTTTACATTAATACAATTCCAAAGAACTGTAAACTCAAACCATTATCATTATTATTAAATATACTCCAGAAATAGGTGCAGATACTGCCATTTAAAAGAT
Source organism: Elanus axillaris (assembly GCA_026212715.1). NCBI lineage: Eukaryota > Metazoa > Chordata > Aves > Accipitriformes > Accipitridae > Elanus > Elanus axillaris. Next base: position 4,545,790 of record JANZLQ010000095.1, on the reverse strand, counting down.
TAAAATACAAGCATCCAATACAGCATAAGTGAAATGAACCATCTTGCTTTTCCTTTCATTTTTAAATTCCTTATCTTAAAACTAACCACCAAAAAAATTGATTCTAATGATGGTAAATTTTGACCAAATATATATAGTGTTTAGGAATGACTTGTGATTTTAAGCGTATACATTGACTGAACTGATTTTTGTGATGGGAGCTAACAACACAGCTCACTGCCTGTGTAGGAATCTCTAAGGTGCATCTTTGATTCAGGTGCCCATGGCAGCCGAATCCTGTCATGCTAACTTGAGTAAGACATGAAGGTGGTTTGCCTGAGTAAACAAGGAAGGCTCAGTATTGGACTTTAGCATGTGAAAGCAGATCAGTCTGCATCAAAATGTAGTTTTTAAAACTTTCTTTTATTGCAGTGCTCTTGGCAATTTCCCTGCTTCTGTTCTGGTTTCACTTAGGCTTTGTCTGGCCACAAGTGCATGACAGCCTAGGTTCCAGTTCAGCATAGTCTGACTAAGCTGATAAAAACTCCCATTAAGTCTACTGACATTTCTTCAGGACTTTCTACTCACACATATGTTCAAGTACCATGCTAGATTAGCCTTTCAACAGCTTTGACATTAGGAATAGATACATTATTTACTTACGAATTAGTAAAATGTGTATTTATAGTGAACTTTTGAAGAGATTTCTGGACTAATAGTTTCTCTCTCAAAATATCAATGTAGGGTTGTAAGCGTATTTTTTTTCTCACCACTCTAATTCTACTCAATTACATGAAAACAGCATAAACCACATCATGCAGTGTAGCATTGCTCATGTGGAGATTTGCTTTACTTGTCAGTGTATAGAGTGTCAGTGTCCACGTGGCTGCTGGCCAGACACTGCCCTCAGCATCATGCTGCACCTCCTAAACCAGGGGAAAAGTCCATAATACTTCCAAAGTCTTTGTACAACCTAAACATGGATGTTGGTGGCGCATGTCCCATGTTTACTTTTCATACAGTAGAAGGATAGTGTCATGGAGCTAATAACTGCGGTCTTCCTATACCCTGCTGATGTCAATCCTGTCGAATAATAAAGTCTATTATAATGCAGCTAATAGATGTGAGGATACATGTGACCGTTTGATGGCCAGCGGCCGAAGCACCAAATGGTTCTGACAGATGTGTTAGGTGATGCACATGTAGATGTGAGTAGTGGTGTGCTGCCATTATTGTACTGGGAGAAATTTATGTTGCTGAAGGGAGTAATCTGACTATCAAAAGCCATATGGTGGCGAGAGAGCTTGCCTGAAACCTGACTTCCCTTTTCTCAGTTACTTGTACTCTTTGCTTAATCTTTTGACTAACTTCATTGAGTATTTAGCGAAGCCTTGAACTATCGTAAATTTGCTTAAGCTTAGACTTCCAGAGGAAAGCTGTATGCTGGCTCTGTATACCGATACTTTCAGTTTTAATTGTGTAAGTTTTAACAGCCTGAAGAAGGTAATGGGAGAAGATGTGTTTTTTAAATACAAGCTCTAAATTGAAGTAGGTATTTGGCTTCCTATTGCAGAGTAGTTTCCTTGAAATACTGAGCTTGAAAGAGTATGTTTTTCTGAATAAATTGAACTGAAACACTGCTGATGTTGCTTGATGTCAGGAGGTATGTCCGGAGGGTGGGCAGCTGGACTGGAGCAGCTAGATATGTGGGCTTTACTTCCAGTTTTGCTTTTCATTTGCCTTGCAATTTTGGGTTGATTTTTATAACCTCGTCTCTTCTTATTAAGCTTTTAAAACTTACAGTGATTCAATTTTATATAAGTGCACACTTTTTGTTACTCTCATATTTAAAGATTTAGACTAGCTGTACATAGGAAGATTTTTAATATGTTCAGCGTCTTAGTAACTGAATGGTCTCTTTCTGCCTGGGTCTCTAGACTGAGTCTCCGGAGTTCAAGATTCAATTCAGGGGTCTGAATGAGGTTTACTCTTTGACCCTTGGCCAAGTCACTCAATTTCTTTTGCCTCCGTTTGCCATCTTTTAAGGGAATGGATTAAAATTTCCAATCCCACATGCTATGTCTGATTTGTCTAGACAATACATTTTTGTGTCTAGGACTGTGTCTCATTATGTGTTTTTCAACAATGCCGAAGACAATGGGCTTGAGTCTTGGTTGGATGTCTGTAATATAATACAGAATGAAATTAATAAAAACGCAAGCACTCTGCTGAGTGTTTGCTTCCCCTTGCCTCATGACATGGTGAGGTGTGTGTGGGTGGATAAAATATTATTTTGTACTTTCTGGTCCAACTCAACATGTTTAGCTAAGTGCATCCCTGGTATGAATCCACTGAAATTATTGGATGTACACAAGGGATTAATCTGACTCGGTATGTTGCACTTGAGATGGCTGGATGATATAACTTCTTCTAGGAAAACTGAATTTAAGAGTCTAGGTCTTTAAATCTTTTGATAGTGTGTTCTTAAAGAGAAACACTTTTTTAGATTGGAGTCTGTTACAAATAGTAAAAGAAACATCATCTCATTGTAGTTAGTGTGATTCAACCTCTGTTGTATGACTTTTTTTTGATATTTGCAGTGTTTGATGCATTTATTTATGTTTTTTAAAGGATAGGTTTAAATAGATTACAGCAAAAAATTCCAGACAGGTACATTCTCCCAATCCAAAGTAAATATCTGTATGTGTATAAATATGCGTGTGTGTATTTATGAAAAAGTAAATGTTGTGGTTTAAGCCCAGCCGGTAACAAAGGACCACGCAGCTGCTCGCTCACTCCCCCCACCCCCCTCTGGTGGGATGGGGAGGAGAAACAGAAAGAGAAAAGGAAAGAAACCCGGAACCTTGAGGGTTGAGATAAGGACAATTTACTGGGGCAACACAAAAAGAG